>JAQGBB010000886.1:0-15925 GCA_034691745.1 Prismatolaimus dolichurus
AAAACGGACATTTTCGGACAAGGGGGATGGGGTCCAAAAATTCAAATTTTTCTCGGACGTCTTTTGTGGAAGACTCCAATGCGACGAAAGTGCATTCGAGATGACTTTGCACTTTAAGGTTTATTTGCTTGCGGATCTGCATTACAGTCAAGCTGTAGCCAGTTCAACAATCCGGCATCACCGAGCGCAAATAGCGTTGCAGACTTGGCAGCCTCAGCGCCCTACTTTTACACGGTTGATTACAGTCTAGAAGTTTGAAAGAGATGAGCTTCGTGATGGCCTGCCATTTGCACATTGTCTTTACAGTATCATTAAACTTGAAATTCTTGCACCACAGCAACTACATACGAGAAATAATCGCATGAAATTGCAGGCATGCCTCCGAAGCGCAATGCTAAGCGTTACTCTCACATCGTGCTGTTGCGGATCTCCCTTCTACGGTTTGCCACTTGACGGCAACAATACGTACTGCGAAGTGAATAAGTGTAAGTTTGCATACACGCAACGCATTCTTGCTCATTCGCACAATAAATTCGTGATAAAAGGTCTTCTTAAAAATTCGTACAGGATTTTATATTCATAAAATTGAAAATGCTACTGTGGTAGGGGTTGTCTACATATTACGTAAATTAGAAAATTCGAAGTTTTGGACCTCATTTCCTATGTAATAAACTTTACATCTAAGCATAGGCTACCTTTTACACATAATGTCATCATTTGCCGGACCCACTCTCTCTTAATTGATTAAGTAGTATATGGGCGACCCCTTAGCGGCTGAATAGAATCACCTTGTGTAAAGCACCATAAAATATCTGTTTGTATGAAGCAAAACATAACTGTACTACAACGCACTATTCTTTGCTTTAGTTGAATGCGTTCAAACTGTCACAGAAACAGCGACAGCGACTGTTGACCAATCGGCGACCGTCAACTGTCCAGCTGCGTGCAAGTACTTTTTCGTGAATGGGAATCGTTTCGGTTCGTTATGAGATAAAGTTTGCTTCATCTATAGCCAAAGCGTTTACGCAACGACACACAGCTATGGTTTTGCCACCTTGTAGACGGTAGGGTGACGCTGACAAGTTGAAGAAGTAATACGATGCATTGCATCGATATGGTACTTTCTGGTTTCAGGCAGAGAGTGTGTATCGGCTAAAGGAACCTGCATCTTGGCGTGCCTGCACAAAGAATATCGGGTGATTAGTTTTTTGAAGCAAATGTTTATTTATTTCGGTGATCAGAGAAAGAGAGAAATCCTGCAGTAGCGTCGGATTATTTGCGAAAGAAAATTTTGAAAATGTCTCTCTCCATATCTTTTACTCTATTATAATACATGCCAGTAAGTTAAAGTAGATACGAAAGTTTGTTTGGTCTTCCTTTTTTCCTGAAATAACGTCACAAACGGGTTAGGCTCAATAATTTGAAACTCACGGGCGTCAGATGGGTTGTAGTGTTTTTCGTTCTCGTTCTTCATTTTTGCTTTGTATTCGTTGACGTGATAACAAAGCATCAGGCGTACAGAAATGGGGACATGCATTTGTGAGGTCACGGAGAAGTGAGATTTTTGACTCCCATCTTTGGCCGTCACGGTTATTCCTATACCTATAAAACTAAAGTGAGTCTCGGCCAGACCACTCTTCTCTTGTGACGTCATTAATGCATGTCCTTAATGTTCTTATAGCCAAAATGCTATCTTCTTACACGTCTGCATGAGTTCTGTGAGCCACGCCGTCTTCACCAAGGTTCCCGCTTTCGCGGTGAGGAGCCTGGTCAAAACATGCTTGTTCACTCATGTCTAGATCATTGTCACTTGCGTGAGTTTTTCTTTCTAATTGCTTGACTTGGTGTCCAGCGTCGGTGACAACATGGGCTGCTGCGTCGGCATGTCGGCAATATCAATCGCTGAACTCGTTTGCCTCATACTTGTGTGTCTCCTCAAATTTGCAGCTCTTTTGAGCAAGTGTACAACGAAGAAAATCTGAAAATTTTTGTTGACACATTCTCGAAATATAACGAAAGTTTGCGGACTATGCTCGTGGGCGACGAAAGATATAGTTTAGTTATCCCTATCTGGCACTATCTCAATGATACTGTCGGTGATGAATGTCAACATGATGAACGAATGTCGACGATCGGTAATAGCATGCTGCTGGGTCGAAATTACTAAACGCCCACGCGACGAGACTGAGTTTTTGTTGGAGTAGGAATGAATTCAAACATGCTATCAACAACATGAGCGTTGCTTGACGACAGTCGAAAGGATCACAGGGACACTGAATGAATATTCATGCACAACCGTATTTTGCAAAAGTATCCGAAATGTAACAAAACATACAGTGTGTGTGCCACGACCAGCTAGCTTGCCGCTTTTCAAAGCTTTTAAGCAAAAGTCAGAATGACTCGAGCAACGTTCGAGAAGATTTTTGATCATCCTAATTTTTCGATGCAAGATCCAGAAAATGAACCTAGATGCTTTTCCAAGCTCAACGCAAAAGATTTGAGCAGAATCAGTCAACTCTAGCTCACACAGTGACCAATCGTATATACCCCACTTTCGATCGAAAATAGCACGTAAAAGATAGGCGAAGCAATTTTCAAAACCTTGGCGCGTGTTCGAATAGTTTGCAGAAACAGTTTTCATTTCGCCCAAATGTATACCCCAAAAGCGTTTTCAGGCTGCAAAGTTTCAGGAAAATCGAAGCTTGAGCAAGCCTCGAATTCTACAATAAACTGCAATTTTCTTCGAAAAATGTGCGTGTGGTGAATTCGTCATTTTCCTTTGTTTTTATGCTTCAGTACTGTGTTTGGCGTCGGATATATGATCGATTTCTTACCATCTCGGGTAAAAAATTGCGCTAATTTTCAAAAAGTTTGAAATATCGATTTCTGATCGATAATTTGTCTAGAAAATCAATAAGTCTGCTTTTGGTGACGAAGTTCTTAGAGAAACCTGTTTTTTCGTTGATTTTCGGAATCTGCGCATTTTTTGCTTCAGGCTGCAAAATTTCAAAGTCCGGCTCTATAGCAAACTGGACATATTGGAAATTGGCGAAAAATGGTCAATCTAGTTTTCGAATGTATGGCGAATATTCAATATCTCCAGTTTGCTATTGAGCCTAACTTTGAAATTTTGCACCCTAGAGCCGGTTACAAGGAAAACACTAATAGGAGATGAAAATAGATTTTTTTCATTTCTTTGCGTTTAGGCAGAACTGGGTCCCACGTGCATTCTGCCGTCTGACCCAGTCATCGTTAAACGTCAAGCTCTCGCGTTGCTGATATTTAAAGAGGATAAAATTAATAAAAAACAACTGGCTGTCGGTGCGTGGTTTAGTTGAGCTTGCGCGTGCCTCAGGCGATCTCCTGCGGCGTGCAACAGTTGTGCCGCGCAGTTGGCAGCACAAATGCACACTAAAAACACGCATCTCTACGCACACTCGAATTTTGAAACAGCTGCATGCGAATAAGAAAAAAAAGGAAATCCCACCAATTGTTTGAAGTTGAAACTAGCGAGGAAACAAAAGCGCAAGGATTTTTTCGTGCTCGGCACGTTTCTTCAATTCGCCTTTTCACGTCAAGTGTTTTAAAATTGCTTCTACGGGTGCGCGTTTTCAACCAGTTCGGCGTATTGAACCTTCAACGATGTCCTGATGGATATCGAAGCGTAGCTACTTCAGTGCTCAGCAGTTGCGATTCCGAAACATTTGTTCACGCGCTACCTGTGGTTTATTACCTTAATGGAAACTGCTGAGAAGATTCTCATGGCGAAGCAACTTTCGCGACACACGCCGATGACGATTCAATCACAGCTAGTGCTTAGCTTTCTTCTCCTTCTTTTATTGAGTAAGTCGACCATAATTTCTAGATTCGTGTGCCCGGGTGCTGGAACCGTTGCCAATGCTTCAGAAGATACCTCGGCAGAAACTTTTTCAACAACAAAATTTATTTTGTTATTCTATTTTGTTGAAGCGTCCAATTTGTTTTCTTGCCAATATACTTTGATGTTATACTGACCTTGTTGCGCGGTTCAGTCAGTAAGGTATATTTTCTATAGGAAGAGATGCAGTTGCCGTCGAGTTTCGTAGCTCTACAACGAACTCGTATAACCTGCGAATAATGACCTTCAACTGGTGGTAAGTCATCTAAATATGATACCTTTTATAGAAAGTTCCGTGAAGTTCTTCATAAAAGCTTGTGCTTATTGAAATATGATGTTTAAAAATTAGTTCTTGCAACAATTTTGCTTCTAGGCAAGGTGGAGGTAACGTTGAAAATGGGCCAAGTAAAATTGCGCATCACATTCTTGATGTGAGTCCGGATATCGTCGCTGTCCAGGTACTCATCGCGTCTGCTGTATCCCGCTCTAAGTTTCGCAATTTCTAAAGCGCTAGAAAAATTATCAGAAATCCCGTAATTTTCTGCCTTACGGCTGCTACCCAAAGAGCAGTCTCAGAGAACAAAATTTTTATGCTGTTAGTTTTTAGGTATTTATAATCAATAGTTTTTGGATTTATATATACTATTAGATATTTTCTTTAATTTTGTAGTTTAGATTTTCTAAAACTCTTTCAATACTTAGAATAATAGTTATGAGTTATGAAAATAATAGTAATATAGCTTTATTTTGTCAAACAGTTGTCTAAACTTTGATTTTTTAATTATTTCAATAATTGCAACTCATATTCAGTTTAATTTCAAATTTTATGTTAATTCTCTGCTAATTTTAATTTTTTTAGAGTACAATTCAATTAGTTTAAAATTTATGCTTGAATTGTTTAGTTACGTAAATTATTTTTTAATTTATTGACATTTTTAAATTTCTCATTAGAACAGAAGAATTATCGTGATGCAGGCATCCCATTTGTGGAAGTAGACGAATAAGATTATTTTTTTACGTTGACACGCGGAAAGCCTCGTTGTTATACTGTGTATGCAAAACGCTTGCCCGACAGCACCCTCTGTATGTATCAATCCAGGAATGCTATGCCTTTGATTTTGATGTTGTCCTGCGGCTGCTCGGAAGCCAGTGGAGCGGCGTTCGCCGCAGCAGTTCGATCTATCCCGACAATGCGATCATCACAAAGCATATCATAAATAGAACAAGCGTTACGCAGACGGACAACGCCCTGGGCTGCGAGATTATTTTGCGTGACGAGACGCTTTCCGGTCATGAACAAACCGGCGCAGGTAGGCGGCGAATTTTTCCGAACCAACGAAACGAACAATTTCGATCTAACGGATATTCGGTTGACTCTCGGCGAGTGAACTTTTGGTCCGTCCACGCGGACTATCAGAACTACGGTCCGTACGCGGCGTGCAATAAGATGGTACGCAAAGAGTATCAGATCGAAGCCGGTGAGTATAACATGGGAGCAAGCGGAACCGCCGGTCGTGGGAGAGTTCAGAACGTCCTCGAGCTTGCGCGAAATTATCAGTTCATCTCAAATCTGCATCATTCGGACGAGAAACCGCTTGTCGTCGCTGGAGATTTCAATGCTCCATCTCATCTCGGTAGGCGATATTATGTTAAGTAACAGCTACACTCGCGAGATTGAACTTCATCGAAAATCTATCTAGTTCTTTATTTCTTCGAAAGTTTCTTTATGTAGTCGAAAATCAAATGAAAAATATTTGCGGTGGTTTTCAAAAATAATTTTATATTTTCCATACTTTGTATTTTTTGTCTAATCGTAGTTTGCCTAATCGCTTTGGTGGACATGCACATATGACACCACATAGAATAGAATAGAATAGAATAGAATAGAATAGAATGGAATAGAATAGAGTAAGTCTACAAAATTACGGATTCGTCTCGAGCTAAGCTTCGACAGAAGCCACGCGTGCACGAGTGCACGCAGCGGGCCGAGTTAGGGCTTGTTTCAAAGCTGAGGCCTGCGGCTACACATCAGTAGCCCTCACAAGCGGCAGTTCGCACGCGCGCGTGAGAACGGAATCGCAAAGCTTAAAATTTGGGGTCTGCGAAAACACGACGTTTCTGGATCTCAGTTTTTCTCCACTGAACGAGCCGAGCTCCGGCAAGGAAAAAGTTTTGCCTCAGTCCCAAGAGTGCGGAAAAAATTGCAGCTTTCTGCGATTTTTCTACACAGAGTTATTGGCACGGAAGTCGTCGGCAAAATTACAGATTCTTTTCTAGCGCCGTCGATGACAAAGGCAAAAAGGAGTGTAGAAAAGATTTACGGCTTGCCTGTACGCTATTCATGGTCAAATTCGCGTTTAGCATCTGAAAGTTAGTCAGTTTGCCGGTTTTCAGCTCAATCGACGCGAAATCGAGCGATTCTTTGAGTCTCGCGAGTCTTTGAGAAGAACCGATATCAACTACATAGCTAATGTGTAGCTTCGTGCCCTATAGCGCGTGCGTGCGGCAAGTTTTAGTTAAACTGACTTCAGAATCATTATTCAGGACCTAAAATTAGCCAGACTACCGAATTACAGCTTAGTATGGCGTCTGAGAGTCGTAGGAGAGCCGACGGCGATGACGCAATAATGACCCAAAAAAGAGACGTCACTCCCACTCCATTTTCTCCACAACCACATGCCCGTTCAAGTTCCAGTATTTTTTCCTTGAAACTAGAGGTAAAGGGATGTTAGTATGAAAAATCTGAGCTCAATCTACCCAAGCGTTCGGCCGCAACATTTACGCAAAGTTTGCTAATTTTCGCGATTTTACGTAGGATTTGCGAAAAATCAGCTTTACAGTTCGGCCATTAAACTCGCGCGCGCAGCTAATCCGAGCAGCTCACATGAAATTACATCGAATTTTATTACAGAAATTTAAATTTAAGCCCGATCGGTGAACGCGCTGATTTTTCGCCGAATTTAATCTACTCTCCGTAATTTTGCGACTCGAGAGCCGAAATCAGCAAAAAGTTTGCGGCACTGCCGTGCCACCCATATGCAGATTGCGAACGGACCATCCGGTGCACGTTGTAGGCCATTGTCGGAACCACAATACTGTAGCCCTCGTTTTGCTTCAGCTCACCTCTGGCGCGCGCTAGAGGCGTCGGAACGGTGCCAATTCGAGATTTTATCCATAATTTTGTAGACTTACCCTAGTTGATTTTCACCATGACCTCACCCTTCCAGTCGTGACAGTGTATGTGCAGTTTCTTCTGCAGATTGGACGGAATCGGCGAAATTTCTCCACTGTGACTGGACGTTCAAGTGGCCGGTTTCGAAGCTAATGGAAGACTTTGGCTTTCAGGACGCGTACAGGTGAGCTAATAACCGATTATTCAAACTCTGAGGCAGGAGAATAAATTGTCATGTATCTATTTCCAGAGCCATCTATCCGGATCCGGTCCGCTATCCTGGAAACACCTGGAGCCCTGTCGTGAAACATCAAGAAGGATGGGGTTGGACGATTCCTGTACGTGGCCTACGGTTGTTAGTTGCCACTGTGACAACGACTTTCTATGTAGCACTTTTGCAATATACATGCAGGAACCACAGGATCGCATCGACTACATCTACTACAAGTCGTTACCGCCGCTCTCGATCAAAGCGGTGTCCATTCAGACGTTCGACGGAAATCCTCAAACGTCGTTCGTGCTTCCGCGACCCTACCACATGAATAATACGTGGCCCTCCGATCACTACGCGGTGTACGGCGATTTCAGTATCTCCGTTGGTCATCAACGATTTGTTGACGAAAAGTGACCTAAACGTGCGAATTAGACACACTCACAAGTAAATCGGCAAAGCCGAAAGGGCATTTTGTCGTTTGACAAAAAAGCACGAGCACACAAGTTTTTTAAGCAAGAGAAAAAAGGAGGCCACGATTTGCTTATATACTCAATTTTTCCTCGCTCTGTTGTAGAAAACAAAAAAGCAATTCTATTTTTCGGGGAGATTCGCCCCCCGAATCCCCTATCATTGGCAAGTTTGTGCCTACCACTGGCAAATTGCTCGCAGTGTCCGCTTACTTTGTGGCTGGGGATAAGGGGATAGAGGAGGATATGAGAATAAGAGAATGGGGGATAGGGGAAATATAGGGGATAATTTTAGTCTGACCGTATAGCTATCCTTTTTGTTCCGCGCTGCGCGCTCCAGGTAAAATGCAAAAGCTGGTGATGGCGAACTTTACTGCGCTGACTCATTCATTTCTCATCAATGTATGATGAAAATTTTCACCTATCCGTGCTGCCCCATCGTCCTTTGTTTTCCGCTAAATAAGTAAATTTTAAGAAGGGCAACATGTTGCAGTTTCTTGCATGATTTTGTCTCAACCTTCACTACGCTAGATTACAAAAATTTTCTTCTATTGAACAACAACATGAAATAAAATTTCTATTTTCTAAATTTTCTCCGGGGGGAGCTTCTTCACAACAGGCACACTGCGGGTGTCGCCCGTCTTTTCGTAATTGATCAATCTGAGCGACCAATCTCAATCGATCTTGTTTCTATCCTTTTCGGACTACCGCTACGTAGCGACGCCGAAACCGACTCCAAAATGTTAATGAGTGAAGTGCGAGAAGATATTGTAAGCAAAACACGCAAAAAGTCTTCAAACGTTTTTACTTTCAGATTTAAAGCTTGCATATGACATCTACGTTCTACATGCGACAGATGGATAATATGTTAGCTTGATGTCATATGCAGCTCATAGCTATGCAGTGTCTCTAGTACACGTCGGATGTTTCTTCGGGGGGTGGGGGGGGGGGGTGAAAGACCTTGAAAAGTTTATTTTTAGGCCCATTACAAACGTAAGTGAAGTCTATTGCGATCGTTTCTGACTGTCTGTCTATCTGTCTGCCTCTCTTTCTGTCCGTCCGCCTGTCTGTCTGTCTGTCTTTCCCACGTCGATCGCGAGCTAGAAGCAACTGATCGAGATGCGGTTTTTTGCATTGGGTAGCCCTCAGCTTTCGCATCTGCGTTTGCATTTTTATTGCTGCCTGTTTATTATCGGTGGCAGAAAACCGGTTTGAACTTCTCTCCGCATGTAAATTCAATGGTGAAATCTATTCTCAAGCGTCTAACTCGAGCTAAAAGCGAACGATGGAGATCGTGTTTGTTGCTTTAGATACCTTGGATCCCGTAACATCATAAATATGTGGCCCTTATTAGCTAATTGACGACTCCTCCTTCGCATACGTGTGAATGTGTATTTTTTCATGCGTTGCAATAAAGAAACTGCATGTTATTTTCAACTTGGTATAAGCAGCTTTTGCAGTAGTGCGCTCTGCATTTTGCTGCCACGTAAGGGCTTACAAACAAAGTACGCAGAATACGAAAAGAGCTAGCTGGGCATGGACAAACTGATCACCAATTAGCTACGCAGCGGCTTTACTTAATCGTAGTTATTAGCTGCTTGGCCCCGGTCCAGTAGCATGTCGCTCGCAGCAGTAGCAGTGATTGATTCCCGCCGTGCAGCAATAGCCTCCAGTGAATCGATCGCTAGAGGCGAGGCACTCCTTTTCGCAGTGATTGCTGAAGCTGCACGTCGATTTGCCGAGAACGCACCCCTTTGGAATAGGGGTACACGTCGCCCATTCGCGTTTCTCTCGAGTCAGCGGGTTCTGCAAACATTTCAGATGAAGCTTACTCTTCAGGCAGAAAGGAGTAGCCAAAGAGCCAGCTGGTCAAACGCACCTCTACGCCTTCGGTGTAGCAGATAAAGGCGCACACGAGAACTACTACGAACTTGACGACGAACATTTTCTTCGTAGACGGGTTCGAAGTGTTTGAAAATGTCTGAAGTTTTTAGAAAACTAAAACGTTGTCGTTCTTCGCATCGCTTGAGAATCCTGCCAGAAATGATCGATCGATTCTCGCTGGACGCCTGCAAGGTTTTTTCTCCGATTCACTCATTTTTCACAAACAACCAGTATTAGTACGAGCATGCGATTTTCGACGTTCTCTTCTCTTTATGTAGTAGACAGTAAATTGCAAATCAGCATTTTTGGGTACTCATTTGGAATGGGTACGTTGAATCCGCATGTATTTTAAAATAGCCATTTCAAAAGAGAACAAACACATATGACGTCACGTGAAAGACCTCTATATCGACGCAGTCTTGATAACAAATGGATATTGCTTAGTTGTATTTTTTCAAATATTATTTCGTCCACACATTCACTGCTCCATACGTGACGTCATATGCGGAAGTGCATGCTCGCAATAATAAAGAAACTGTTTCCACGATAGTGCAGCACGTTGTATCACGTAACGATGTGAGAACACGATGATGGCCAACCAGTCGTAGCTCACGGGAGAAGACGTTTGGCCCGCTACATGCAGAAGTATACCATTGAACTATTGTAAATGAAACGTCACAGTTCTAGCTGATCCCCGTCTTCTCTGCGTCTGTCAATTTTAAAGCGTAAGCCGTCTCGTCGGAGCTAAACCGTAACGAACAGAGCTTCTGCAGCGGCAAAAGCAACATAGGGTTCCAAGGTGAATGGTCATCTTTGTGATCTCATAGCTCCAAAGAGAGCACGCAATTGTGTTGAGCTCGTTCCATATTAGGGTTGACATCCCCGGGGATTGGAAAGAAATGCCCGGGGATTTGCCAGCAAGGAAAAATTTTTACGACAAAAAATTGCATTTTCTGCCCAAATTTAGGTAAAAATTGGTGTCAAAATGCATAGCATGAGCTAACAGTATTTACTTTTATTGCTCTTTATCTTAAGCAGAATGTTTCTACCTCAGTAGTTAAAATACGAAAACATTTTTTAATCTACAGTTTCCGTCAGATTTACATGTGCGAGACAGGCGGGGGATTTGCCAACCCTATCCATATTCGTAAATGCTTTCATGCACATTTGAACATTCGCACATTTTCCATCTAAAATAGTTGCGATATTGCCAGCTCGAAAGCTATTTCCGAATCTTTTTATTTAAAAAAATGCTGAAATTATTTGCTGCTCTTCCTCGTCTTTATTTTTTACACATTGCTTCTAAATGCAGTCCAATAAGAAGAAATATGAGCGTTTACCAAACTGCGACTAGAAGTCGTAAAATATTTTTTACATTAATCAGAAGACGGAATATTTCGAGTGCTGTTCACACTGAGTGTAAGCGAGCAAGCGTCCGGCGCTGCCCCTGCGGTTTGTTGGACTAGCGCAAATCGACGTATTCATTGTCGATGGTCTTCTTCACCCGCAACATCAACGTCTTGTACCACTTGTCGAGCGGCGACACCTTGTCATATCTAAAACAGTCGCAGAATGTATACTGAAGTACGTAAACGTGCACAACGACAAAGAAATTGCGTTAAAGTGTTTCTATAATTGCAAACTATATGCCAGTAAACGAACTTCTTCATCGCCTCGGCGAACGCTTCAGCATCCTGCTCTTCGACGCAGATGATCAATTGCTGAACGAAACAACACGATGCTCATCAAAAGAAACAGCAAGCCCTCTAGGCAGCTACCTTGATAAGCTTGCACTCGCGTGAGTCCGTGAACGCCGGCGATATATCTTCATATCTCTTGATCGCTTGCTAGAATGCGTTAGCCGGCTTTTATGAGAGTGCGTTAGTCGAAACTAACACTCGGCTAAACTGCTCGGAGTGGTACCTGAGCGTTGACGACATCGACGCAAAGATGGCAGAGTGCAGCACGAAAGAAGTAGTCGTTGGCGCCGTACTTCAGCAAGTTGTGGTCGCATGCGCCAATTGCCACCTCAAAAAAGAAATCCGCCTCAGTTTATTCTTGCACAAAGCAGCTGACCTTGGAGGAACCTCCCGTGGTGCGTGTGGGGTCGGCCGGCCCTCGTTTGAGAGCGCACACACATGACGTCATCTCAAAAGCAGGCATCTTTTGCCTCCTCTCCGGGGTCATTTCTTCTAGCATGTACAGGGTTCATAGCGTTTCGCAGTCAGCGAAATATGCGACTTTTTAGTACAATATGCGACCAATAAATGCGCCATTTTCCTTGCTTTTGGCGCACCAAATTTTCCAAAAATGTCATATAATTCAACAAGTAAGTTCAATAAGCGCCGAGGCGCGAAATTTTTTGCGATTTTCAGCACTGAAAGTACCATTTTCTGCTTTGTACAATTGTTTCCTTTTGGTCGGTGGTGGCAAAGGGTGAAATATGCGACTTTATGCGCCGCTATGAACCCTGATGTAGGCGGCCATCTTTGACACTCCACCAAAACAGGCAAACACTTGCAGCAGCCGACATGGCCTGGTACCTAACCCTTTATTACCAACCAATCACGTGATCCTAGCACGCACCTCTGTGTATATATCAATGGCTTTCTTGTACTGTTCGAGCTGCGCTGCGTACTGTGCGACTTTGAGAAGAGACTTTTTCGCCGAACTAAAGCACAATGTATGGAAATTATCAGACTGAAAAATGATCGAAAAACTCAACGGAGAATTCGGAACGGTCATATTAGAAAACTCAAATCAATCAGAAATGAAGTGATGTAAGTCGCAAAATGTGAAACTTTGCATATCTTTTAGATATAAAACAGAAACGGTTAGTGAACTCGTAGTTTTTCGCCCCATTTGTTTGAGAAGAGTTTCAACAAGGAAATCATCAGGGCAAAAGGCATCCGGCTTAAAAACGCACAAGTAAATCGGCAAAGCTGAAAAATGCATCTTCTGGCATCGTCGTCAACGATATCTCAGATTATTGACTCTTTACAGAGAAATAAGAAGCACATTCTTTCATGGCCACCGCTTTATGCTCTTGCATCTGTTTTTCGCATGAAGTTCGAAGGGCCACTCCCTCTACTATGCAGACCGCTGGGAGCATCGGTCAGGGTCGAGAGTAGCAAAAAGACCATCTGTGGATTACGTAGTTGCGTTTTAGTGTTGAAATTTTTAAAATCGATTGAGGAAAACTAAAATTATTGCCCGGACACACACAGACAGCAGGTTGCTGAAGCAACAGGTTTTCCCTCACTCTTTTGCCAAAAAATAATATGTCTTCGGAGGGGAAGCTTCACCCCCCCCCCCACAAACACCCCACCATACCGTAACGGAACATCGCACACTAACGTTTGTTCCAATCCCGAAAGAAAAAACGCACAGACAATTTTTCGTACTGTTATGGAAGACCCTGGAACATAGTGCACTATGATCGGCGTGACGGCCGCTAACTTTCGATTTTTCGAGGCGGCGGGACGGAGGGGAGATTCAAAAGTGAACACTTAGCACCTTTTTTCGCTCGGTCTTGCCGGATGCAATAAATTCATCAGTACCGTCATATTATCATCCGACGTGCGCGATTTACGTACTTTTTCGACGCTTCGCCTCTATGGAAGTCGGCTGCCTTTTCGTAGTGGTATACAGCCTGCAAAAAAAGACGAAACGGTCATAAGCGTGTGTCCTTTTTTAAGCAACATATTAGCTTTCAGTGGCCAATAGCGTGGTTGAACATTCTCACTTTATACTTTCCACTCAGCAACGCACAAAATATGCATACAACCGGCCAGACTGTAATATAAGCCCGTCAACTTGGGCTTAGTTGGCTGGACAAACCTTTATTTTAACATTTTTTAAATCGTAATTTTAGAAACCAATTGTGCTGCTTCAATATTTTCCTCATAAGCGATGTACGGTGGCCGGCCGGCCGACTGAGCTTCGAGAAAAATTTTGGAATACGTCAGACTATTTTGAAAATTTTCAGTTCAGGTTTTCCAGCGTTGGCAACATTACAAAATAGCGTTTAGCGCCATACAGTCCCAATTTCTAAAAAAATATGGTGCGTTTCCCATGAATGTCCTTGGAAGTAGCCCAGAGATGAGAAGTACAACAATGGTGTCGTTGACGTATATTTCACTATCGATATCATTGTTGTACTTCTTACCTCTACACTCTTTCCAAGAACACTCATAGTAAACACACGATAATTCAAACGTATGACGCATGCCAGAAGTTCTTGTACGGTGGCCGTTTTTCTCAAAATTTCAAAACCGGTTTTCTCGAGTGGCTCAACGTACAGCGTGCTCCAGCATGCCAAAATGACGACCAAATTGAGACCATTATTTTGACACGTCAGAGTCCACGCTGTGTTCAGCCAGTTTGAAGAAAACCGGTTCGGAAATTTTGAGAAACTGGCCACCGAACAAGGACTTCTGGCGTGCGTGATACTCGTTAAAAAACTGAATTTCTTCACCGGCAGCGGGCGGCCACCGGCCGAGCGTACCTGTTACCGCCTGGCCACTGACCGGCCGGGAAAAATTTCATCGGCCACCCTCCTTCATAGTTCAAGAAAAGCCGTTCTGACTCTCTCTCTAATCTAGGGTAATTCTCGCTCACTCGCCTTTGCTACGTCGACGTTGTCGAATTCGTAGATCTCGGCGATTGACTCGTGCTGCTTCGCCGCCATTGTAAAGCGACCCTAGCAGGAAATGGACGTCGGAAACTCTTTAGCGTTTCGCGTATTAATTTTGTGACATCTGCGTAATAATATTATAAAATCTTGCTATTACTCCAATGAGGTAAGAAGGTACAGCACTCTAATACGTATTCATCGTTCGATCGATACCATGTCCGTGTAGATTTCGGCCGCTCTCTTGAGGCAGTCGGCGGCGAGCTTTGGCTGCGTTTTTCGGTAGCAGTTCGCAGCATCCATGTAGCACATTGCCGCGTGGTGTTTTGCTTCGCCTTTAGTTAGATTTAGCTCGGCACCTTTTACGAAGGCACTGCCCGCTTCTGTGAGAAAGCGCATTTTTAATCGATTACTCGCATTTGGAAATCATTAATCCAGCAGCACAAACCGTTCCATTTCTTCGCCATTTTGAATAAATTTGCCGCTTGTCTGTAGAGCTCAGTTGCTTCGTCGGCTTTCGAACCACTAAAGCAGTAAACATCCTTTTTTCCCGTGCGTAAATAATATGCCGGGGGCGAGTCTGTATGCAATCGGTATCCCTTTTTCGTTTGGTACATGTGACTTCAAGAATGCTGAGATTTCGATATAGGAAGAAAGCTTCAGCTGAGGCAAAAATCCTCACAAGTTTGACTCACTCGCTGAACACGCGGTTTATGAAGCAGCCAATCTTCGACTTCTTCTCCGCCTCTGCGAGTACTTTGAGAGCTTTAGCTTCATTGTCCACCATTTTTCAGAGGATGCTTCTCTAGAAAATTCGAATCGAATGCATGTTGCGTTTCGAGAACAACGACGACAAGGAAATGCATCCGTTCAAGAAACCAGGGCCACTCAAGATCCAGATCCTGCTACATGCTCATTACTTGTTATGGTCGGTTGTTGTGACGACCTCGTGGTGTGTTACTCACGCACACGCCAACGTGTACATACACGAGCTGGCATGAACACATTATAGCTGTGTAAATTGTCATGCACTTTCGCGCATTGACCTTGTCGTTAACCGAAACATTCTGGAAAACGGTATAAGTGGCTGAGTGTGAATTGGATTACGGTACCCAGGCGCCACACTGTTTTGACTGCAATACCGTAGTCTTAATCCTTGAGTACACTAATACTAGCAATGGCGTCTCCAGGGAGGGGGGTTGCCAGGTTGCCCGAACAACCCCCATCCAAGCAAAAAAAAGAAGAAAAACAAGGGAACACGAAGAAAAAATGCGAAAAATTAGTGCTTGTGGCAACCTCCTCACATATCTGGCAACCCCTTTTCAAAAAGCGAGGGATGTCCTTAACTAGTGTCTGAGAGTCCATGAGCTGCAAAAGATACCGACACCGTCAATTATAGTACTTTCACGAGACTTTAGTGCCCATGCCGCAAGATGAAGAGCAAAGAAGGCATCTTGTGATATGACGCCTTACTCCGTGGCGCCAAAGCACTGCCTTACTCTTTGCACCACACGTGCGCCGACAGGCAGGCGTGAAATCTGCCGCAGAAAAAGCGTTGGCTTGCTCGGTGGAATCTAATAAATAGAAGTGGATATCGATGACAAGTTTAGTGTCAAGAGGGTGTAGGTGGTGACATTTAGCAATGGGACATTACAGAAGTCCACGTTCAAATCTAACA
>JAQGBB010000887.1:0-15922 GCA_034691745.1 Prismatolaimus dolichurus
CATTGAACCATCACCAATACACCCAAATGACGGCCTAAGCCAAGGCTTAGGCCGTCATTTGGGTGTATTGGTGATGGTTCAATGTTCAAGCATTGTCGAGAAAGCCGGTTTAGAATTTTGGAGTGAATTGCAAATTCAAAAACTGTGAAAGGCGTTGGCGGAAACAGCACAAGGAAATCGGCAAAGCCGAAAAGGCGCTCTGCCGTTTAACAAAAAAAAACACGAGCATATAAGTTTTTGAAGCGAGAGAGAAAAAGAAGATCACGCTTTGTGGCCGTAGTGCGGTTTTCCTGGCTCTCTTGTAGGAAAAAATGATTTTTGATTTTGATTGTCAGTCTTAATTTTTCGACAATTTTATCCGTTTATTGATTCCTTAACTTAATCATTCATATAAAACGTTTATCGATCGGTCGATTTGTTCTAGGTCCTTAAATCATTCATGAAGCGGCCGTGTGAAGCCTCCTGAAACGGCCAAACTCGAGAAAAACTGAAGTTGAAGCGACATGCATCGCTAATAAAAAACTTCGTTACTCTATTTTTGTATGCTTTAATTTATACAAGGTAAGTCCATCGTCCCCAACCTTCTGGATCGAAAGAGCGGTGAAAAACACGCACGCGAGCCCCGAGAATACCAAAATTCGATATTTGATCCCGTGACCACCGGTTTTGGGTCTTTGGCGGAGATGCCCATGGTACATAGGTCACGTGACTGGCCATACGTTGCCCACCCCTGGGGCCATCGCCTGAGGCCTAGGAAACCCGTCGGGATTGGGGAGGCCCACCCCATCGAGTCTGACCCTCTGGAACCGAGGGGCATCTGCGAGCAGGGAGATATGGCAAACATTGCCTTATGTGGGGATGAAAGTCACGTGATTCATAGGTTGTTCAGGTCTGGCGCAGCGGAACTCGTTATCTATCGTAGACATGCATTCAACAACGACACCCGCGCAAGTTTGAGCTTTTGTGCCAAAATCGCTTTTTTCGTGCCAAACCAGTTTTCGGATTTAAGTTCTTCCAGATCGACTCAGCAAGGCCCATAATTCTACTACCTACGTCAAATTCAGCTAGTTATGGTCCTTGCGGTGAGTCCATTGGCCGCTAGCCTAGTCTTGCTACATCTCATCTTGTCTGTGCTGCCCTTTAGAATTCTCGAACCAACGAATACTAAACCAACCTTCGAATACTAAACGCGCTTTACCACAAAGTCACTCACTACCTTCACTTGGACTGCACGTACGTAGAAACAGACCGCCAACATCAGCAAAACATAAATTGAGAGACCTGTCACACGTTTCAGGGAGCATTGCACGCAGGACGAACGAACGAAAGATGCCACCAGTAGGACTGAATTATGGCTGCTGCAGCAAGCGTACTACGCAAAGGGACGCACAGGTGAACGCGACGAGTCGGTGATGAGCGAACAAACGAATCTCAGCAAAGTCATCGTGCTGCAACGGTCCGTCCACTCTCACCACATTCACGCCGCAAGCAAAAACAGGACGAGCCAAAAACAAACAGATGAAGCTGCATTATGAACAAACAAAAACGCACACCCGATATAACCGCAAGCTACGAAGAGCTAACGAGAACACAAATGTGCCGTAAAGAGTACGCAAACAGGTCCTAACAGTCGTAAAGCCTAAGACATTTTAAAGAGTCTAGAGAAGGAGAAGTCAGTCAGTCGCGCGCAAACACGCAAAACAGACAGGCCCTGAAACAAAAACAGCTTCTAGAGCTAAAAGCATGGTTTCGAGCGAGCGGCGTGCGCTCGCCTCGAATCGAAGCATTGACTCCGAGAGAGCGAGTGAGAATGATCGACAACACAACAAGACAAATAGACAGACGACAAGAACAACACAACAGTGGGCGAACGCAAATGCGCGTAACGCTTGTGCACAACATAAATTATAAACACGTATTCACCAAAATGATGTTCACTTATTGCCGCAAAAGGTGTCCACCTACTAACACGTCATGTACAGTATGTATGCATGTGCACGATCGATCGAGTGCGCCACGGGTACCGCACGTTGTTCAACTCCGACACAAGAAGCGCGGGCCTGATCTTGCTGCTCGCAAATCGCAATGCAACAAATGGACGTATAATACGTACTGTACGTACCGTACACACACTTCAGATAAAAACTAGCAGCTAGCAATCAAAATTGTCCAAAAATGCATGATCCACTCCAATCCAGCAACAGCGACGACTCACACATCTAACATGCATATAATAAGCTACCTGCTACATGTACAGTACGTACTGTATACACAGGGTAGACATCGTTATGGAACTCCTGCAGTAAGTCGGCAACGCAAATCTACAAACAGAAGCAACGGTGGCACAATTCCACACAGACACACAGTAATCAAAAGAGCGACGACGCACAAAATGGATCTATTATTCAAACGCGTACTCTAACTCAAAGCCGTACAAACAAACAACGAAAATATCACGCGTCACAGAGCAACGGGTCGGGCGCTCGACAAGAAGAACATGCGGAGCAGAGGGAAACCGACTGCGGTAAGTCAGCACTGTACGTACACGTCTTGCGGTGCACACCTGATAAAAATTCTTCCATATCATGGCGAATATCGGGTCACTCATCGCACACTCGTTGTGACACAAAGGGGAAAGATGCAGAGCAGAGAGCAACAAGAGGAGAAAAGATATACCTACTCGTCAAGATCGCCGCGCGCGATGGTAACAGCGAGCAGAGACGGACGAGCAACAGCGACGACGCCCAGTTGTTTGCGGCAAGTTCATCCTGCGAGGCATTCGCTCGCGCCTAGACGGCCGACTCGGACTTCTCGGCCTCCTCGTCGACGCGCGAGAGCAGCGGTACGGAAGACTCTTTCGCCGCACTTACGGAGCTCGTCGCCGGCGGCGCGACGGCGGCAGTGTACGACGGCGGGGACACCGCCTTCTCCTTGTCGCCGCGAGGGAGCGGGCTCGCGCGATCGATACGAATGGTCACGCCCTCGTACTCCTCGTCCGACTCGTTTAGCTCGGGCTTCGCGGCGTGACTCGTCTTCGCACTGTCCTTCTTCTTTGGGCTGCAAGACGAGGAAAGTACGTACGTATTCGTCTGTCACTGATCAGAAGAGAGAAGAAAGCGAACTGCGAACGAGACTTACGCCGACGGTGCGTCGTCCTTTTCGCCGCCGAGCGACGACTGCGACTCGATGTGCTTCCAGAGACCCGACTTGTTCACCTCTTCCGAGATGTTGATGGGCTGACCGCGTGAGCGATCGATATTCTTGAGCGGAATCTTCATCACGTTGCCCGTCGACAGCGGTATGTGCAGGTTCGCTTCCGTCTGAACCGGTTCGCCCATCAAGCCACGATGGTCGTCGTCGTCGTGGTCCTTCAATGAGATAAAGACGGCATCAGAATGGGACGACTCGAACGTACAATAGAGTGCGAAACACAAAGTTCACACCGAACACGCGGGAGTAGTATCGATATTACACATACGTAAACTTGGCATAAGACCTTTCATATGTGATATGCAGTTTACTGCTACGCGCAACATACTGCACACGCACAATGAATGCCTCAACAGACGAGTCGCAAACGGACGAAGTAAGTCTGCGACGCTCCTAAGTGCAGCACGCTGCGGGCACGGCACAAAAACTAACGAGAAGCGGTGCACGTAGAAGAAAAAGTAGAAGTTGAGAGAAAAAGCATCGCATGCCCCGTTCTTTTACCAATAGCTTTAACAACTTTAGCCGCACCCACGACGGCTTTCGGTCGTAGGAAACGTCTGACACCTGGAAGGAATCAACGTCGCCTCACCATGTGCACTAATCGCATGAGCACGCAGTAACGTCATATAGACAAGGCGGTATTAAACATGGCTGCTATGACGAACGCACAACAACGTGCAGGAAGAAAGCACCAAGCCAACAACCACTTTGACGCGTACCTTTTTCGCTGCTTCTCTCGCCTTGCGCGCATCCTCGCGCTTTCGCAAGCTGAACTCCGGCATCGCGTCATCCAGATAGCTCAGCTCGCGTTTATCGAAAATGAACATCTCGATGAGCTTTCGTACCCCCACCATGACGACAAGCTAGCAAAACACATCGCATCATCATCATGACAAAGGTCGCTGCGCCACCTACTCTTGCAGTTGTGCAAGACAGCTACGTAGTTGCAACTCGACCTGCACTGACCATGATTGGAAAAACAATGGATGTCGACGAGACGGACTTGATCGCCCAGAGCATGGCCAAGCAGAGGACTTGAAAAAAGGTAAACAAATGCACACGGCGCAGTCGCACGTGTCGCAAATACATGTAGTCGGGCTGATATTTCATCGGCATCATCAGGAGAAGTACACGGTCGACGAGCTACAAAACATCCACTCAACGTTGCATTTATATAAAACAAACTACAGTAGCTGCCTACATTCTAGAAACATCAAAAACTAACCTGCACGCCTCTGAGCGACGAGACGCCCATGTAGAGAAAGACACCATAGAGTACAGGCATCGGAATAAGCTGCAGTAAAACACTCGGTCATCCACTAACGATTGATTCGAAGAGTTGCCTTCTCTTACCCTCAGCACGCGACTCATCCCCATCGATGCCCCGAGAAGAACGAACGTTAACGTGCCAGTCACACGTTGTTCTCTAAAGACGCACCAATGGCCAACTTATAGGCATGCGCCCTCGTGCACCTATGAACAGCGTTGTAGGGACTCTCGCTCGCTCACCTGCAACCCATAAACGTCGGCTTTTCACCCGGTGCAGCACTCTCCGATTCGAGCTTAACGCTGTTCACGTGACTGATTGCCATAACGGTTGCTGCGACGAAGTAGGGCAGACCCATGAACGAACAGATGATGATTAGAATGGAGAGAACGAGCAAGTCCAGATGATAGCCAACGCCTTTCTATAGCACAAAGAGGAACAGCTCAAATGTGACGCGCGCGGCAACGCTAAGAAAGCAGCATGAAAAAGCCGTAAAGACGCGCCGCAGCACGCACGCACGCCTGCAGACACACCTTAAACTTATTCTCCTTGCGATTAACGATCACTGCGGTGATCTGCTGATCCATGAAGATGAGAATGCAGGCGAGCAACGCCGGCAAGATTGCCGCTATGGACGTCCACCAGGGATTGTGAATGCCAGCCCCATAGAATGGGTGAATGAACCAACCACGATCGTCGCGCGTCGGCTGTAGCACAAATGCACACCTTCAGACTGAATACTTCGGTCTAATGTACAGTACATATGCAGCGATATGGCACTATACAATTTCTATCTAGCACTACAAGACGAAGCACATTGATGCCGTGCTACATAGCAGCATCCTAGACGGCCAGACGGACGCCTTACTCGTAGCTTGTCGGGTACGCTCAACTTGGTCGTTCCAACACCGAGCATATAGTCGAAACCGACCATCAAAACAATCGCAATAAAGACGGCAAAATCGCTGATGATTTGTCTAACCTAAAGCAAAAATTCAAGCACCACTACGGATTAGAGGCCATGAAGCTCAACGCAGGACGTAAACAACACTAATGATTGTCGTGACGCGTGTTTAGACGCTTAGTATTTAATAGAGAGCAAGAGGCGCAGACATGTAGAAGAGAGGACGCACCTTGGCCGGAAAGAAGAAGGTGTTGCGAAAAAACTTGAGGCCAAACGCGATTGCGAACGTGCCAAATGCAAGCACCACAGACATGAGGAAAACGTCGTACATACGATAGCATCCCCTGCCGTCGAGCTCGCCGTGAAACTTCTCGCAGTAGTCGAGTGGGACGGCGCTGTACGACGGTATGATATAGCTAACGTTCGTCGCGTTCAGCGCCGCGTCGTAGTTCTCGACCTTGGAGACCCACTGCAGCCAGCTAAGTCTCTTGTGCAGTTCGTATTTCTTGAGCGTTTTCTCCATCCACTTGAAGTCTGTATCGTTCACGTCATGTGGAAAACAAGTGCACGTATCGTTTGGCTGCAAACAAACAAATAAAACAAGCTCTCACACGTACAACACCCACCTCTCTACGTAATCAACACACTGCACACTGCATTGGAGCAAAAGGGAGGTCAGACGTCACTCTTCTTTGTCTTACGTACAATTGCACGTTGCACTTCGCCAATCGTGTACTAAATGGAGAAAGGGAAGAGAGTAGAACAATTGGGATGTAGAAAAGAGCAGCGCTTTCTCTCTGCGCACGCACTGTACTGTACGTACGGGAAAAATGGAAATATGGTAATCCTGCTTGAGAACGTAGCTGAGCTTCTTGAACGCTTCGACAATGAAGATGAGCGAAATCAAGCACGAGAAGCTCTCCTCGGTGAAGCGCGTGATGTAGGTGACAAGCGCTGACGCGTCCGTCGCAACCATTATTATCAAGATCAGTGCCGTCCTATAGAGAAAAACATCTAATGCTCATCGACGGTTAAAGTGGCTAAAGATTGCAAGCTCGCACCAGAGTCCGATCCAAAGACGAACGCTCAGATAATAGAAGCCAATATCCCTAAACAACAAACTCACTTGTTAGCTGTCTGCGTCATCGTGGCGGGCAACTAGGCATGCAAGCCTACTGGCATGTCTTGAAGATAATAGTTTCGAAGACGAGAACGGGACCGGTCGAACCGATCATCGTCAGGGGCTGACCAGCAAACAAACAATAGATTGAGCCACTAATTGCAGCGGAGAAGAGATTCTCGATGGCAGCCTAGAAGCGAGTCCACTCACGCACGTTTTGAACGGTCAAGTCAAGTGAACAAGCGAGCGTACCATGTTTCCATTAGTAGCCGTATCGAGAAGCGCACCAAAGGTAACGACCGGCGCCAGCATAGCGAAGTACATGAAGAACACCGCCGCCACGCACTGAAGGTTCAAGGCATCGCGAAAATCGCTCACGTACCACGGCAGCTTGCGCTTTATGTCCGCTATCAGACCGCCCCAAAGTCTACAATCCACTAATTCTATATACGTACATTCACTGCAAGCGGCCCAAAAAGCAGCCACGTCAGGAGCGTACCGTCCTGTCCGCTGCAAAGCCGGGTCGGAACCATGCCCGCCATCAGCGGGCTTCTCCTCGGCCGGTTCCTCCTCTTCGTCGTCGTCCTTCTTCGGCTTCTTTATCGTTGACTCGGCGTTAAGCGCCGGCATCTTGCGTTTCTCCTACAAACATCACCAATCCTATGTCCACTTGCTATACACGCCTCAACACGTCTCCCGTCTCAATAGACACTACACTGCCGTCAGCTTGGCTCACCACCTGACACAGCGTAAAGACTCGCTAGTGACGCGAACATACCTGCGAGGGAATATTCTGCGGCGGCTCAATGCGTATGTTGGGATCCCACTCGCCAGGCGGCAGAACGGTCACTTGATCGAGAAACTCATCGACGCCGTCCAACAAATCGCCTTTATTGTGAGCCTTGTACGCAACGTCGTGGAAAATCTACATTCAAAGTCGACACGCTTTCGCAAACACCCTTCGAAAAGAAGCCACGGGGTGGATGAAAAACCTCGTCTGACATGAGCGTTGCAATCGCCCGTCCAATTTCTCTGAATTGAGCACCATGTCCTTGAGGGCCAAGCAGTATGAACAAGAATCGCGTAGGCACAGGCACCTGTACAATACACAAAAAAGGAAGCACATGCGTCACCAACCGACAGCACACCGCGACCAGCCGACATTGGCCAGCACGTTATGCCGTGCGGACAAAGTTTGCACTACATAACAGGTTCGGGTTTCATTTCGAATTAAATAATGATTTATTAAAACAAATGCCCGGTGCCGACCCCTGCCGGTTCCGGTGGACGCAGTGCTAACCTCCGTTAAATCGCCGAGCAGAATGGCCGTCTTCAGACGCACAAATGCGCATACGTGCTGATCCAAAAGGCCCACTTCGCCGATTAGCACGTTTGACGCTTCCGCGCCAGGGGGAATCTTCTTCATGAAGTGCTGATTACCCTGCAAGAAAGGAACCGGCATTTGGCCGTCTATCAGAGCCAATCTTGGTCGCAACCAATGGTTAATAAGCGTCAGCGTGCAAACTTAAGAAAGCATTGCAACGCCACACCAACTACCCCTAACAAGCAGCAAAGGCGAACGCGCCAAAAAGAGAAGTAAAGGTTGCAGCAGAAAGAGCTCCAGCGAAAAACGAAAGAAGAAGCCAAGAAGCGTCACGCATAAGAACACGAACCTTTGGCGTCCCGTCGTCGTCGCGCGCCGAGTCAAGACCGAAGCGGGCGGCGAGCAGATTCGAAAAACTTTTGTTAGATCTCACCGACTAACTCAAAAGAATGCAACAACACAGATAAGTAAAACAACAACAACACCAACCGAAGAGCGCTAAAAACAGTTGGCGCCAACGCAGCAGCGCAACTTTAGCCAGTGCTCCACGCACGTAATTTCACTGATGGCTGCAGCAAAGACTCATCCGACAGTGCGGCCACTCTGCCCGAAACGTATGGGGCAGCAATTCGTACTGCATGCTCGAGAAAACGGCTGCGGTCGGTCATGCATTGCATTGCAAATGCACACAGTCACAGTAAGCACACGCGCAAATGCATGCACGTTATACGATAGCTACTGCACAAAGCATTATCATTATGCTACGATACCAGTCAATATGTACAGTACGTATAACGTAAACGTCCGTCAATGAATAAATACTTTTCGACAATGTGTTTTACCTTGAGATTAGAGTCAGACGCCTGCTGCGCCAACGATGTCTCACGCTGGACGCTCGGCGGAGCGGAGCCCGGCTCGGGAAGGCTCAGCGACGGATTGAAAGTGGCCGGAGCAGCGCCTGAAGCGCCAGTGCCCGAAACGCAACTTTCTTTCTTTTTCACGTCAGCTAGACAAACACACACAATGGACTCTCTCCGTAAACGCTTTCACAATGTCCACAGTACGTACTCTGCGCCTCCAGATCGCCCACGTTTCGCGCATGCGACAAGTTGCGACCAATATCCGCAATCGATCGAACCGTCTGCAGAAATCCGGACGGCTGTGATTGCTCGCGATGTGCCGTTCCTTTCGAGTACTCGAACTGATGCGTATGCCGACGCATGAGCGCCTCGCGCACGCCTTCGCGTTGATCTTCGACCAGCATCTTCTGCGCGACCATCTTTTCGAGCGTCATATCTTGAACCGACGAAGAATGCCGTTTCGTTTCACATCTCTCACGGGGTTGCCATTCGCGCCTTACCGACAATGCTTGCCAAATCGGACGCCTCCATGTCGAGCACGACGCAGCCATTCGTCAAACACGAACGAAGCTCAAAGAGCGAATGAAGCGACAGAGTGGCAACATGCGGCTTCGACCACCGATTGCCGCCTTCCTCGACGTCCTCCTCAAACTTTATCCACCTAGCATCAAGCAACGCGTGAAACGTCAACGGCAACGGAGAACAAAGTGGACAACTTCGCAAAAGATACTAGTCGTCTAATGCATGATACTGTGACAATGCGCAGTACCTCGCCGTTTCGCGCCACTCGTCGTCGTGGAGCTCTTCCATTTCGGTGAAGACCCGATGCGATTCACCCACTTCGCCGTCTTCCAACGGATGCTCGCCCGGCTCGCCGCCAGCCAGCAAAAACTGAACACGCTGACCAGGTGCTAAACAGTGTGAGCAAGCAGAGATTAAATGCTGCTCTATCAGACATAGAGCGCAGCGCACGCACAAAGACCACAATATCATGCGCTTCTCTCCTCTACCCATTTTGCTTCTGCCATCGTCTTCGGGGGCTTTGTGATTCATTGACTTCGCACCATGCCGTCTGTGCCGATGGCGATGCTTGCGATTGTGCACTTCGTTATTGTGCGACGACGCCGGCATGTGGATGCCCATTCCGACCCATATGTTCTCGCTCGCTCGATGTTCTGGCGCAAACAGAGACAAGGGATACACATAACTATAAACAATGACGCCCACGACACAACGATCATATTCACATAATAATACGATCTTCGTGACAACAGACAAAACAAGCGCAGGCAAGTCCCCCTCACACTCGCCCACTAGTCCCCAAGTAGTGCGCATGTCGTCAGGCCGACGACCCCCGCCGAGCTATGCTGCTGCGGGCATTCCTGCAATGCTTACGTCTGCACGCACATACACGCTAAAGTAGAAAACGTCTACGTGCCCTCAAACGACAGACAGTTCTAATGGCTTAACAGAAATGAAGAGCCAGCAGCATTTAAATTTGTCAGTCGCGCGAAACGTGCAAGCGAAACAGCTAATTAGTCTGCTTGCGCATCTATCATGTGAAAACTGTCGCGCGCCTCACTCCCCTAAGCATTCCTTTTTTTCCAACAACGTTCAAAAATGCTCACTGTCTCGCTTAGCTGTCGTGCGATATTCTGGAGCCCGTCGGTGCGAGCTAGGAGCCGCAAATGGGGAGACAGAAGGGGCAAGACAAAATAGCTATGTGCACGCATCCCAAGCTGAGCTTCAATAGTGTTTTAGCACATCATGACAGACTAGCTCGCAACCGCAAGAAACGCTCAGAGGAAAAGCCGTTCATAGAAAGCTTTAAAAACTCCCGAGCACCTACTCGTTACATTACATGCACTGGCAAAGTGGCATGCGCGTTGGAAACACATGTGCACCTGCTCTGCTCTATTGCTATTAGCGGGCAATGGAATGAAACCTCCCGTCTCTAACCATACTACATATCCGCACGCTGTACAACTGCACACTCAACCTGCAGCCTCACTCAAACAATCTGTACACAAGCGCAAATGCTCGCACATCGCCCACCACTCAGTACCGTACAGTACGTACTGTAGATCTTCTAATTGACGCACCCGGCGTATATTATTTGAGCCGCCTCAAAAGGGTGGGCGTCAATTAGAGATGTGCGTCTATTAGAGCGTTTATTAGAGGTAGGCGTCTATTTTCAAATGCAATCTGAAACCTTGGGCGTCTCTTAGAAGTGAGCGTCTATTAGAGTATGTGCGTCAATTAGAAGATCAACAGTATTATAGACATCAACTCAAGCTTCTCCCAGTTTCTATTGCTACCTTTGAGCTGAGTTTCGTCGAGCGTAGGTCCGTTCGCAAGATGCGCCCGTTCATCGCGAACGACTTCGCCGTCGGCGTTCAGCTTCAATGCACCTTTGCTAAGCATTTCGCTTCGGCCAACGATCAATCGATTTGAGAAGCTTTTCTCGCTTTAGAAATCGCGTCAAGATAGCCAACGTCGTAAATAACAAGCTGCCGCCCCGCGATCGCACCTAAACAAATCGCAACCACTATATCAGCCGGCGCAGCCGGTGGCCGCAGTCCACCCCGTTTGTCGTAGTCTTGCTTCGGCTTCAGACAAAAACAGCAAATGCTCGTATTACAAACAAGAATTACAATGCATGCCAGCAGTCAAAACAAATAAGCTGCAGCTACCTCTCTCGCTGGTGCTGCAGTCAGACGAGGCGTGTGAATAAATGCGATGACGAAGCCTAGTTGTCGTCGCCCTACTCCTCTACGACCACGACCATGGTCGTCGCAGTAAAATGCCAACAAGGATAATTGCACGACCCGTTTAGAGATGGCATGTGCTCTTATAAAATCACGCGTCGCCTCGCCGTAGAATAAAAACAATTGACCACACCTAAAATGCGGAAAAAGAGCATACACACCCCCTTTTTCGCTCAACTGCACTCTGCAGTAGTGATCACAAAGCGCACAAAAAGAAATAAGCATTATATGAATATGTACTGTAAGCACACAAGCGTACATACTACATCCGGTGTTTAAGGCCGACAGGCGAACGACCCCGCCGACTGACAAGCGCGCAATCAGGCAGGACGGGCTAATTTGGACGAAAAAGCCGACGCTTCAAGTGTAAAATCGAAATCAACGTGGACGCAAGTGCAAAGAAGTCAGAAGGTTAGCTTCGCCCGAACACGTTTGCATGCATGCGACGCCTTGAAAGTAACGCAGCAAGGAAGCCCCATTCATAAGCCAGGCTAAATCGACTACTTATGCAAGCTGAACGCAAACGTCGATGCGTCATCGACGACAGGCGTACGGGCACAACAAGCGAATTTATCGACTAAAGTACTTACGAACAAAGTGAACAAAAGCAACCGAAAAAACAGACAAAAGAAGCAAACGCAACTTGGCCGGGAAACGCACAAATCCTCAAAAGATGTTTTTACGAGAGAAGCTAAAAACGACTACAACCATCATCCGCGTCTCTTTCAGACAAAAAACAACACACTCGCACAACGTACTCTCTTCACAGCGCCCAAAAATAAAACCCAGAAGCGGTAGCAGCAGAAAGCTCTTTTCATCGTCCAGCCGGTAAGTGCAACATAATATGTGCAGAAGCAAGCCACTCACAAACAGCGATACGTATCCATATCACATGACGACAGACTTTATGTTTACAACAAGCGGAGCACACACTATACTGCGTGAGAAAAAAAAGAAGAAAAGAGAGAGAACATCTCGACATGCACATCTGATCGCGTGAGAACAAAAACGAAACGAAGCGGAAGCTGATCGTCCAGGACCGGCAGGGCTGACACTATCACACCACCACACGCCACTGTTTCTGCGTGGCTAATGCGTACAAGAAAAAACTGCAAAAAACCGCACGAAATTTCGCCGCAAAGTGCGCCCACCACTTTTATTTCCATGCATCCCAGACGGGAAGCTCGAGGCGCAACAGTCAAGTGTTTTGTGGCACACACGCTGACACAAGTTCAGCAAACACGGTTTCTCTGAAAGTTCCAAAAGAGCTCCACGAAGGAATCGCGCACGCCGCACTTGAAACAGAACGCGCAACACAATGCATACACTGAAAAATTCATCACACCTGATGACGCTCGACGCGTAATGCACCCGGCAACGCTATCGACTTATTATTGCCGCACCGAGAAAGAACGATGGGCCAAGAACACAATCATGTGAGCGTATCAGGACGAAAAAGGTACAACAGAGCGATAGTCAGCAGCACAAGCACGCACATGCAAACGTCGTCAAGACGCTCAACGTATCCACAGAGATACACAGTCACATGCTAAAAAGCCACGTGAATTTACGACACAATTATTGGGTTTATGGCTAATTCAGGGACGCATGCGGAGAACGCCGTCGTTCCTGGTACTTCAGAGCAAGTGGAGATCTTTTGCAGGCCGCTGACCGACCGACCGACAAGATAATCTCGATCTCTCCTACCTCACCCACGTGCCAGTCACGCGGGCCTGGCGTAGACAAAGCAAGATAAATCATACGAAAAAGGCCAGGTAGCTGTCATTCATACGCGCTGGGAACCAAATTTGAGACAGAAGATGGAGAGCAGACAGAACACGCGCGCTTATCCCACCGAAGAAATCACAGAGTAAATCGGGAGAAAACGCACACGTTTTAGTACCAGTGATGGCGCGCCGATATGCAATTGTACAAACAAATAGGCTCGGGCAAGCAAGTAGAGCGCCGACGCGTGCGCGGCCTGGACAAGCATAGGGAAGCTTGCGTTTTGGAGCGAGCAGCTGCGTGATATTCGCCTCAGAGCTGCTCTGCTGCCTGGCGTCTCGTCTGCTGCAGACAATCGGAAGTGCCTTAGCGCGCCGCCATGCCGTTTCGACTAAATCCTTCGAGCGCCACTTTTCGCAGCCAGCTCCCGAGGAACGCGAATGATGAAGAAACGAACGCAAGTAAGAGATTGGCGCGAAACGTATGCGTACGGCCTGCAACAATATTACACGCACACATTGAGGACAATTGCCCGCAACACATTCACATGGCTGGTCCTCCCTTCATTCGTGCTATCGGATCGAGCATGCACAACTGATGGACACAGCAGATAGCTAACCACTTTCAGTCAGATCAGAGAACGGCTAACTATAATCGACGACGCATGACCACTATCGCTAATCCATCCCGCGGCAATCTCCAATGCTTGCATGCATGCAGTGAACCTAGACGAAATCTTTATGACAACAAAAGCAATCGATGTTTCCAAAAGCGCACTGCGTCACCAGCAGCCTACAACGCGCACTCGCCTCTGCGACGATCTCTAATCAATCAGCGAGTGGCGCTCGCCTGACGCAACAAAATCTCATCAGCCCGCTGCTCGACTGCAACCAGCCATCTGCGAACACTGAAGCGACACAGGCAGAAGCCACTAAGCAAATTACTTCCTTCCAAGCCATAATTTGAGCCGAAACAAAGCACCGCATGTTGGCTGCAACAAAACGCAAGTACTGCATACAAGCGGACACTTCTAGCGCGTGCGCCTCAGTTCCAAAACGATCGACGAGCGCCCTGACGCCCACCGAGCCACAGACACAAAGAACACGCGCAGCGCAGCCAACTCACGTGATTAGGCTGTGAAGCACGCACAATGAGTGCATTACGTAAGCACATATGCATATGTATACATACGCATGTACGTCGATTACGTAAAAGCCGAGTTGCAAAATTCCCCAACAGCCGCACATCGGTTCGCCTCTCAGCCAGCCGCCTAGCACGCACGGGCGCACTTCCATAGCCCAACTAATCAATACCGACTATATGGAGGGGAGGTTTCTAGAAGAAAATTCTCTCCTGCGTCAAGATTAATCTATACTACGTCTAACGCATACACAGACGGCTCCTCTTCCGCTCTGCAGCGAAATAAAATGACGCCGCCATGACATTTTAAAATGAGGGCCAGATTCTCCGAACGAGAGCTGACAACCCGGCGCATCCCACATTCGACACTTTTCCAAAAACTGCAAGCATACGTTCGACGCTGCCTTTAGCCGGCTCGCGCGCCAAAACTGGGAAAACGCGGTGAGAACGTTCGGCCTCCCTCTGACATTCGACCGAAACGACCGGCTTAAGCGTGATTCTCTAAACAGCAATTCGATAAAAAAATGTAATCATATAGAAAAGCTAAAGCAGCGTCGATTCCACGAGCAGACTGCGATAGCACGCAGAGGGACAAGACGAGGGCGCACACTCGTGCAGCCCATGGACAGACGGCCTGAGAGGCATCGAAAGAAAAAGCTGCTCAGTGACGGTAACAAAAACGCAATGACGCTGAGCTAAGCTACTTGGTCAAGCGCTACTGGTTACAGCAAATAAAGTATGGAGTATCTTCCAACATACTATGATCTATACGCACAAGTGAACGAGCAAACACTAGCGACTAGTTCTGAAACAAAGCCGCAAACACGCTTATTTACATTTGACACTTGAAACGAAAGCTGTTTGCTGCGAACGTATATTCTCACTGTGCGAAGTGTGACGGAGTGCGATGCGGTGCTTGGTGCTTCGAGTGTGTTATGCAAACAATTTGGCGCTGCTTTAAGTACTGTGATATCCAGCACACAGAATAAACGAAAACCGGTGCATACGTCACAAACATACATACACAATTTAGCAATTCAGTAACACTGGCCGTAATATCTTATTATGCAATCTGTGAAACACTTACCTAACGCCACGCGCGCGAACCGAAATAAAAGAGAAAACACAAAACGAGCGCTTCACCCTACAATGACAGAAAACGCATTAAACATCACTCGACAAAATGACAAATTACGCGAAATTACTAACAAACAAAAACAAAATAATTATGTAACCGCAAGTAATCATGCTTTTCAGCACGAAGAAAGCGATGGTTAGAGAAGGGGATTGCTAAAACACAGATAACAAAAAAGTAAAAACTGCGGTGTTCCGAACCGATTCATATGTGTACAAGTCTGAGTGGCTTTCTAACAAACGTTGATTGATTGGCTGATTGGCGTATTTAACAAAAACTGCTTTGATTGCCGTTATATTTATTTCCATGTTGGCTCGGACCCATGTTTTGCTGCACACGCGGTCTCATCTCTTCACTTGATCTAAATGTCTAAACTTGTGTATCGAATGTCCAATTGACTTGTTCCCTATCTCAACATCGATGCGAAAACTCTGGTTTGCTATAAAGAGTAACAGTACTACACGGTAGG
>JAQGBB010000888.1:0-15921 GCA_034691745.1 Prismatolaimus dolichurus
GTCAAAGCGCCACCTACACCGACTGGCTTAAATGCGAGAAAAAGCGGTAATTTAGGGCACGGAGATGGCTTTTTCACAGAGGGTATTAACCAACAATTCGACAAAAAAAATCGAACTTCACGAAAAAATCTGCGTCTATTTTGCTGCGTTTTTCAGTAACCGATACCCGCATCTGCTGGACATTAACCACTCTTTCGCCCGTTTCCGCCCAACGGGCTGCTCTGCTACGTATCGCAGCAACAGATTACATTACCGAAGCTGGAGTGCCGCCTCATCTTGTACACGAGTAACTCAGGCTTTTCTCATTTTTTGCATTGTGCATGAAAACGCTTTGCGCAAACTCTGCCGTCAACGGTCGCAGCTGCGGGCAAATAGCTGTAGCCTGGCATGTTGGCCACTCGGCGCACGACCTTGCTTTGAAAGTCGTACACCTCGAGCGAGCTCGAACTCCTCGTCGTACTTGTCCCCGCCGACAACAATCAGCTTCTCAGATTGCTGCTTTGCGTCTTCGTCGCGACAAGCGTCGTCGCAATCGCCTGCGCATGCACCGCACGCACACTAGCAAATCGACGCTCCCAAGCGAGTAGTAAAACAGCTGCGCGAGAGACGAGGCTGTCGACATCGGCGAATCCCGAGAAAATCGGTGAAAGAAATCGGACTCTCGTCGCAGTATTTTATTTGCTGCTTGTTTGTCCTACGAGCAGCAAGACGATGTGTATGACGGCAGAAACGACGAACATTGTTGACTCAGCTTTTTGTTGTCTTTAAAGCGCTAAAAATTGAGCAAGATTCATTACGTGCTTATTGTTAATGATGTGGTTGTCAGGCGAACCTTTTCAAAGGCTCTGGCACGTGGCGCTTCTTGTGGGGTGTGTCGAAAAGTGGTTGTTTGATTTTTTTGTCGAAAGGTACTTATAGCAGCAGCTGTGCGTCTTGCAGCTCTTTTACAAATAGTTTTTTTCATGTGTATTCTTTTATAATATTGCGCAGTATTCTTGGAGTGTAGCTGGAGTACGCCGCATTTAGAAGCTTCGGGAGATTTGGAACGCTTTGTGCACAGTACACATGACTCACCGGTCAAGTATTTGGTTCGTGACACGTACGCCACGAGTGAGACTGCAGTCAAGTCAAGCGATTTTCCCATGAGACCAGTGTAGTGAGCATGGGGTTTAACGCAAACAGAAGCTGCACAGTGTGCAATGAACACTGAAAAAAATGGGCTCGCAGGGCACATTATATTAAGCTTAGTCGCCTTACTGACACTAGAATCTCACCGCATCTTATCTCAGCTAAATATTGTTTCAACTCGTCCCTCATGCTAAGTGTACGTATTTGCTTCTCACTACGTCTCATGCCGAAATGAAGAGTACCACGCAATATTACCTGGAACAACAAGATCACCACTCACCAATTCATATTCACGCATTTATTAAGCTGGTGTGTCTGCGCAAATAGTGCGACTCAGCACGTCACCGCACAGTTGACAGCCAGCATGAAATTCAATAGTTTGCTCGATGCGCTAATGGAGAAGGAAGAATTCAATTACCAGCGTGTGACTTCCGGCGCCTAGCATAACACAAGGAATGGATGCGCGACCGAGACGCACAGCATTGGGCAACATGAGCGGAGGAGTCCAGCGGAAACGCCTTGTTAACGCGCAGCTGCTTGAGGTCAATCGAGGAACAACTTTTTATCGGAAAATCATTACAACTTCAAAGTGGTACGCTAGCTATTCGTAAAAGCTGCACTCTTGCAATAGTTTGTATATCAATTTGAGTGGCGATTCGGTTGCTCCAGGATGGCCGCGAATATGGCGAAACAAGACAGTGACATGCTCAAGATGAGCTACCCTCATCGTCGCCTTCTCATGCGAATCGCTCTGGTGGTCTCACTTATCGCATCGACAGCATCAGCAGTTGCTATCTTCTCCGACGACTGGATTAGCACGGCGGAAGTGCTGAAATTCTACGTCGATCCAGATCTAGATCCAGAGATCCCTGACTACGCTCGACCTGTACACTACAAGAATGCAACGTTTGGCCTCTGGACGTTTTGCTGGCAAGAACGTATGTGTCTGTCGTGTCTCCATAGAGTGCGTGTACAAGTAGATTCTGTACTGAACCAGGGTGACCAGATGTTGACGGCCACAAACCAGTACACTGTCGGTACACGGCCATGTGTTGTGACATAAGAAGTCGAAAACCCATCGGTTTCGATAGGGAAATTTTTCAGGGTGGGGTCGAGGTCTAGCGAAGGTTTTTAGCTCTGAGCCAAATTGGATACAATTTTCGATTCTTTTACAAAATTTCGAAATTTTACAACACAGTTGTGCTGGTCTAAAGCCGAACATGCAACATATAATTATGCTAGCGTCTGTTTGACAAGGGCTGCAAGGTAAAATTTTATGATAATTTAGTTTCGACGAGCGGTAGCGAGCCGAAGAAAAAATTCTTGAATTTTAATCGAGGAACTGGAAAACCAGTGGATTTTATTTTGTTTTAGGTGGGCTAAAAATCTAGCTGCGTAGACGGTAAATTAAAATGCGAACGTGAAACGGATAGTAGATTGTACTAGGGCGCTCATCATCGAGCTCTACAATCTGCATCTAGAACAATCCCAGCAAAAAAAATTAAAGAAGCTTCAAAGTAGCTTCAACGCAGCAAAATTTGAGCTCCCGAAATTTGTTTATGAATCAAAAATAATGTTTAGCCTTTTCCGCTAATCGGAAAATTTTTTAAGCATACGGGTAGAAAAATGCCAATTGTGGGGGAGTTAAAAGCCGCTTTTTCTTGATTTTGACTAGTGCTTTTCCGGAAAAAAAAACGGAAAGGAAATTTTTTCATTTTCCGAGTTTTTGGCGGGAAAACAGAAATGGAAAAATATTTTTTCCGACCCTGTTGAAAAAGGAAAAAATCGGAAAAGAAATTTTTCCGATCTGCCTGGAAAAAGAAGAAAACTGAAAAGTCCCAAAGTCGCCCCGGAAAAAAGCACTAATTTTGACATCTAGAGCTGAAAACTAGTACGAGCCAGCAAGCAGTACATGACCTCCCAGAACCAGTACTGTACTGGTCAAACCAGTACATCTGGTCACATACTAAACTGACTGCTTTTGTAATTAGTACCACACTAGCTGTCTGATTGGTATAGGCCCGTGTTGTATATGCATTTACGGTATTACAGCGACTCGAAGCTATAACTGTGTTCATGTCAATCATTTCCCAACCGAAGGCGACTGGGACTCCGTCGACACGACAACAGCGATTGAAGGTTCTCCAGCTCGAGCGTCAATAGCGCTTTGAACTTGAAATTGTATCTGCTTGGGTTTTTACATTCGCTAGTTGCCGTTCGAAAGCTAGTCTTCCTCTTGATTCCTTCTTCGTGTATCATGTGGCTAGCGATGATTGCCACGCTAATTTCGAACCTCGCTGGGAATTCGAATTATAAGCTCATCTTCGTTGTTGCGATGCTACATGTTTTCGGAGGCAAGGCTACTGATGCAGTTTGAGGAAAATGCAATCTGCTGTTGTACGACATTTCTACTTCAAACTGCAGGACTTGCGTTCTTGCTGACCCTCGTGGTCTACTTGTCGGCGGTGACGCGAGAGGTTGGCAAGAAGCTTTATTCGGCATCGCCTATAGAAACTCCGTAAGCACTAATTTGAGCACTATCAATGCAATTCGATTATAATTGATAGTCACGGCATGTGCTGAAATGCAGGCTCTTCTACTATCACTATGGCGACGGCTTTCTGGCTCTGGTACGTGCGTCCCATAGAGATTCACAGTTCCCAGTAAGGGAGCCAATTTTCCCGATGGTCCCACACCACCAACTACATAGTTCGAGGGGTCTATTTTAATATAAAAAGATTTTGTCTTTATAGGTCGCAGCATACGTTTGCTGCCAAATTGCCTCCGGCATAACACTGGCAGTTTACATGGCAAAGCACGACGAGGACATGTACAGGCGCTATGACAGACGCGTTGCCCGTCCCAAACGCCGCCCCATACTACATGTCCTCTTAAAACAAGCCAACCATACCCATCCTCTTTAAAATCAGCGGCCCAAAAGCAGGCAATGCTGTGGTTCGAAGCAATATGTGCGTCGCGTCGTCCTCTTTCCTGTGCCTTTTTGCGTTATTCTACTTATTAGCTAACTGTGTCCGCCTTTCAGGTACAATCGTTATCACATCAAGTACATGTTCGCGAAGAACGTCGCCGAATCGCTCGTACACGTCGTGAGACGCTCGTCGATGAGTCGACGCAACAAGCGCAGAGCTTCGTCTCGCGGCTCGTCGATAATCTCGGTCGCGAATCTAGATGCGGTCAGAAGTCTGCCACGCCTCGATTCGAACCGCTCGACTGGATCCGCGTGCACATGTTCGAAGGCGCTTGTTCAGAGTTCGTATCCTTCGAAGTATTCGATCAAGTCTGGTGACTCCGGTCTCGTCGTAGATTTGACCACTGCTGACGTCAACCGTTCGTTGACGACGTAAATTTTAAACATGCTGAAAAACTTCGTTGGTATTGCAGCCCGATTATAGCAAAGCTTCTGCTGCTTTCACACTAATCGGATTTCACGAAGTGTCGCGGCATAGGCTCGCCAGCGCCAGATACTACGATACTGTACCGTAGCTAAACTCATTCTTTGTATGTAGATCGTAGTAACTCGATCCCATGGTGAGCGATAAAATGTTGGACGTTGCTTTAAACCTTAAACTGCTCAATATAACCTGTGATAGAAGTGATAGATAATGTGTTCTCTCGCCGAGCTTCTTCTCCAATAAACACTTGATACTGAGGACTCCGTGAAAAGTGGAGAAAAAAACTGAAAGGTCATACCTCTGGATGAATAGACAACGAATCGAGCCGTATACCGACATTATTTCATGCATAATTTTATGTCCGAACTCTGATGACGTAGCATATACAAAGAAAATTATCGCTTTTAAACAAGTGGACCGGCTGAAAGTTCAAATGCATCCGCCTACGGAGAAAACGTGGACGCTTACCATGAGCAAGTTGCTTCCACGGTCCGCTAACTTTTTGGCTGGGCGATGGGGCGATAAAATTGATATGGAGAGATAGGTGAATGATAATCTCAGTTTGACCAGTTAGCTATCCTTTTGATCCGCGCTGCACGCTCCAGGCAGGATGCACAAACAAGTAAATCGGCAAAGCTGAAAGGGAATTTTGCCATTTGACAAAAAGCACGAACACATAAGTTTTTGAAGCAAGAAAGAAAAGGATGCCACGATTTGTCTATATACTACGTTTTTCCTCACTCTCTTGTAGAAAACAAAAAACCTATTTTATTTTTCGGGGGGGGGGGGGGAGGGCTTAGGCCCCCAACCCCCTACCATTGGCAAACCCATTTGCATGTTGGCGCCTACCATTGGCAAGTTGCTGAAACCGTCCGCTAACTTTGTCGGCTGGGATAATGGGAGATAAGTGGGATAAGGGGATGGGGAATAGGGGGATAAGTAAGATAATCTGAATCTTACCCGTTTGCTATCCTCTTGTTCCGAGCTGCGCGCTTCAGGCAGTATTCAAAAATAACCAAATTCGTGGAACCGTTCTACATTTAAACGCTAAGCAGTTTTGTAAAGTGTGTGGCAGTGGACCTGAAACCGCTGATGACAAAATCAGTCGTACTTTCGCAATACAATACATACAGTTGGCTTGCTCGAGCAAAAACTTTTCTGACACCCTAGAATATAGTTCAGTCGAAAATATCTGACGTCGAGAAACAAACTTTGATTGCAATAAATAATTGGTATCGCACTTAGGTCATGTCAAAGTGATTGGTGCTCAAGAGAACGTGTTTGGCTGGCACATAAGACGAAGGGTACGATGCTGAAATGATTCAAGCCGCAAACGGCAAATGCTAAGAAGTTTGTGATAAAAAATTAATTCTTTCGTTTGCTTTCCGAAACTGCCGAGTTCGTAAAACGTTCTATCTTCTGGAAGTTCGCGTCAGAGCCGTATAATCTGCTACGTAGTTTTCGTTGCGCAACACAATGCTCAACGCGCACCGTTTGTTCGTCGACACAATGGGGCCGTCCATTTATGACGTCACGGATTAGAGGGGGGTCGTACCAATATGACGTTATGTGCAAAAGATAGGCTATGTTTATGTGTTATAACATATGACGGAGAAGGAGAGGGGGAGTGCACTTTTCCGTGACGTCATAAATGCGTTCTCACTATTCTCACAAAGTAAAACACCAACTCAATAAAACGTTCAAATATGTATGTCCGTATTTACATACATATTTAATACACGCCAGCATGCTACATTGCATATTTTCGGAAAATTTATAGGTAAACACTGCGTTCGCTTCGCTGCCTGGTCAAAGACAAATCCTCATAGCTTGAATTTTAAAGTTTCGCCTATATTGAATTCACCGCGCTTCCTAGTTCTCGTAAAAATTTATGTCAGCTAATAAGCTTAGTGCTGCAGTCGTAAGAAAATTTTCTTGCAAGCGAGAGCTCGAGAATCGATGTTCAAAGTTTTTCGGCGCTTCTGGCGCGCAGTTGCTGCAGCTTCGCTAATGCGCAGCCAACTTTTTACGTTTGCTCAAGCGGGCGGAAGCTTGCCTGGGCAGACTCATCACGGCGAGCTTCGCGGAAACGCCGCAGGCAGACGATGTTGATGTCGAAGTGGAGTTTGAAGAATCGATACGCAGAACGCCTTCCAAGCGCTCGTCGAAGCACCAACATCAACAATTGTTGCTGGCATTCGGCGTGTTCGGTGCCTAAGCGTGCTTTGCGTTCACTTTGCATCATTCTCTTCGAAAGCGAGGAAAAACTTCTTCAAAGGCGAACGAAGGCAGCCAGAGTACGAACAATGGCGGACGAAAACGTCGACGATACTAAGGTATCCTAATTTTACTCTCAGTAATGGTAAGCATGACATGAAAAATTGAAATATATCTAGAAGTACGAGGCCACTATTGTGGCTGTCAAAGGCGAAAAACTCAAAAATTGTTTACAAAAAATGCAAATTAAATTGCAACAGTTTATTTTACATTACCGATGGAAATTTATTTGAATTGATGAATGCCCATTTTCTTCCGTCATGCAATTCCATAATGCTTTTAAAAAGCCGGCAGAAAATGGGCAACTGAAAATTCATCAATTCAGATAAATTTTCTTTGCTGACGTAACGTGACGCTGACAAGTTTTCATAATTTTTGCAATAAATATTTTTGAATTATTATTATTATTTAAAAAAGTGAGAAATATTGAAATTGTTACTGTGCGGAAATATTGCATTGCCTGTCTTCCAATTTTCTGCTTATGTAAATTTGTTTGCTTGAATGATAGGAGGTGACTGCAGAGCCCGTTGCCGACCAAGCTGACGAGCTGCCAGCCGCATGGAAAAAGAAAGTCTTCATCCCGTTCGTGATCCCGTTCGAGAGCCGCGCCGCGAACGAAACCCAGAAGGGCATGGGTGCATTCGGCGCCATTCGCAATCCCGTCACCAAGGGGAAAGACGGCAAATATCACCCGGAGAAGAACCAATCCGAGGGCGTCCTCAGCCAGTTCATCGAAACGAATCGCTACGCGACGCAACAGGGCAGCGGCGGTTTTGGCAAACGCCGCCTGAACATAACGAAACCGACCGGCGGCAAAGAGCTCGAAGACGAGGGGAAACGGTTCGCCGCACTCGCGGCGATCCCTCGTCAGTCGGGCGGAAACGTCGTCGTCGCGACGCAAAGTGGCCAATCACTTGGCGCCATTCGGCAGCAGGTGATGAAGATCCAATATCGCGAAGATATGACGCCACGAATGGATCCCGAGTCGGAGACGTTCATCCAGCGCTCGATGGTACCGAATCCGATCAATCATGCCGGCTCGTCGGTGCTTGACCAGCGCCGGAAGCAGGTGACGCTCGTCGGCGAGTTCGATCGACGAACGCACTCGGAGATTCCGCGCGTCTTCGATACGCGCATGAACGCACCGTGCACGGGCACCGGAGCGGGAACGTTCGGTCTGGGACCGTTCCGGTCGGTCACATTTGGCGCGAGCAAGTTCGGCTACGAACAGACGTACGACGAAGTCGTCGCGAGCAAGAACGCCGTTCCGTGGGTCACCCGCGGCGGAACGCACCAGTCGCAGGCGGGCACCGGCGGGTACAACCAGGTGCGAGACGTCGTGAGCAAGACGAGCGACGCGATTAGAGCGAAGTATGTCAAGCCACCGAGGCTCTAACTGATGACGATCGTCGTCTGCTGTTTCGGACCTTTCGATCGCAATTAATTTATCGCCACACGATAAACTTTGGAATTGCGGACGATTTTACAAAAAAAGTCGCACATTTTAAAGTGCCTTATCGATAACGAATGTAAATTTATTTACGAACATTGGTACACCAATGTAGACATTGTCCAAAAACCTTTGCCAAGCCGTTCGCCGTATTGTCCAGGGATAACTGCGTCAAAATGGTAGATGATTTAAAACCATGGAGTTTGTGTTTCGTTTTGCGTCCTGCCACAAGTGAGCTAAGCGAGCGAAAAGAGGATGCCTACTAGTCATACATTTAAAAAAATCCTCCCAATCCCCCAGTCCCCCACCCGTCCCCCAATCCCCCTCCAGCCAACAAAAGTTAGCCGACGTTGTAAGCAAATTGCCTACGGTAAGCGACAACTTGCCAGTGATAGATACCAACTTTCCAGTTATAAGGGGGGATTCGGGGGGGGGGGGGGGTGAAGCTCCCCGAAGAAAAATGTGTTTTTTACCAACAAGAGAACGAGGAAAAACGCAGTAGGGCGACAAATCGTAGCCTACTTTTCTGCTTGCTTCAATAATATATGTGCCGGTGCTTTTTTGTCAAACGGCAGGATGTCTTATCGGCTTTGCCGATTGACTTGTTAAAAAATGCTCGGCGTGGAAACAAATTTTAAAAACACGATTTTTTGAAATTCCTGCTGAATATATTTAAATATTATAACGATAATTTAAAATCTGTTTTACAGCTCATTTGGAAATATTGGAAATGTTCCATTGATATCTTACTGTATCTGAAATATGTAAATGCTCTGGAACGTACGCGACATGTGTACAATGAAGAATAAAACTGCGTAAAGATGAAGAAAAATTGGTGACTCGACTGGGAATCGAAATAAAACTGTGTTGCTTGCTATTTATTGGTTTGCCACTTGTTTCTGTTAATTGAAAGCGGTGTGTTTTTCCAATTCGACGTGTGTTCACGAGATAGGCAAATTTAAAGTTTATATTACGAGGACTTCGTTGAGTCTAAACATGATAAACTTCTGGTTTGCAAATTGCAAGGTCAATAACTTTAAATCAAGGTAGCGGTGCTGAAGTTCAGTTTGCATGACATTTTATTAGGCTGAGAACTAGCTTTATGCGCATAAAATTTATGTGTCTTCCGCGCGACACTGGCTAACTTTAAAATTTGCTAACTTTACGAACAGCCACGCGCAAACTTATAGGCGTTCAAAGGGCAGGCGTCAACGCTTATCGCCGCAGCTTATAAAGTCAGCCTAGAGGTTAAGCGTTGACTGATGCAAAGACAAACACGTCGTCGAGCACAACGGTAAACAATGCAACAAATGTAAAATAGCGTCTTTCTTGTTTTGAATTGTGAATACGCGTTCGCGACGGCGATCGAAGATGCGTGCCGTACTCGAAGAGGACAACCCAAAATGGAGATGTTTCTTCAATCGCTTCCATGGTAAAACGATGTTGGAAGTTTATAAAACTTTGAATTCATACTAACTACGTATTTATGATTTCCAGCAAAACGAGTTGAAACGGACGCACGTTAACGCAATTTTAATCGATTTCAGAATGCGTTCCTAGAAGCGGCTAAATAAATAGAAGTCAACTCAATGACAGATTCTCGCTATATTCTTAGGCACCACTCGAGGTGTCTAAATATTTAGTGGACATCTATTTATTTAGCGCTTTATAGGAACGGACTCTCAGCCACATAATTTTAACAACCTAATTTTAGTCGGGGTCATTTTCAGAGTTTTATCCGGCAGTGACGCATTTATCCCGATTTACCCAGGGCAACTCCTCATTGGATCATTTTTCGAATTTTTTACAGTGAAAACCGGTTCCCTCATCGTCGGACTCATCGAGTGCATCGGAATTGCTGCTTCATTTATCGACGGCACGACAAACACGTTGCAGACGGGAAACAGTGCATTCATCCTCATTGCGGTCTTCAGTAATCTCGTCGCGATCGGCGTCGTTATTCTCCTCTTTATCGGGCTGTCACGTGAAATTCCCTGCTTCCTCGTCATCCATCTCGTCGTGCAAATGATCGGCGTTGTCATGTTCGGCATCGTCGCCATTCTGTGCACGATCACCGTTGCCGGCGGGACTGTCTTGCTTGGAACGAAAAGCATTCCGGGTGGAACGCGAGTGGCCGTCTTCTATGGTCTCATGATTGGCACTTGCGTTGTCGCCATTGGCGTCGACGTTTGGTTTTTTATCGTCGTTCTTCGGACCTATCAGTATCAGAAGGCGCACGCAGAGTCAGGCTACGTTAAGGGTCGTCGAATACACAGCTCGTCACTGAATCTTTCGTGTCCGGCGGGCACGACGATCGTTATGCAATCTCATGTCGGCGTCGTCGATGTGCACATGTATCCGCGGACTTCGGCGACGATGCCGTTTGACTGCAGACAGAAGTCGTTTTGTGCGGCATCGGAACCAAGACCGAAGCACGAGAAGTCACATTCATGTTAAAATAGGGGTACACTCGTAGTTGACCCGTTAGTTCATGGACCTTGCCAGAACGTTGAGAACCAAAACTGATAATATCACGAAAGTTAGTGTGATCAGGGACGGGGGCACGATTGCGCCTGTATTCAAATTTTCAGGCATGAACATTAACGTGTTCACCTCTGGTCTTTTATGCAGTGGCGTAATCAAAATCGCACTGCCACCGTATCTTTGTATCAACGGCACTTTTTCGTCTATCAGCTTTTCATTTGCTCAAAACAATTACAAAATAGAGCACTAGTAAATCCGCAAGGCCGAAGAGCATCCTGTCATTTAACAAAAAAAAACATAAGGAAAAACTTAGCCATATTCTGCAACACCTTGGAACATTCTAGCACACCTTGGAACATTCTAGCACACCTTGGAACATAGTGTACTATAATACTCAAAACGTCCGCTAACTTTGATTTTTCGAGTTGGGGAGTGGAGGGGAGTGGGGGTGGGGAATCCGTGTTTGACCACTTAATCATCCTCTTGCATACGCGCTGCGCGCTCCTGGCAAGATGCTAAAAGTAGGGCGTAAATCGCGACTGTGCTTATGTTCCTCACATGTTGGCAATGAATTTCTTGCATTTTGTCAGTGGCGTCCCTGTGCAAACGAAAATCCTTTACTCTTGCCCTTTTGTCGTTTTCACAGGTAAACGAGAAAGTTCTTTGTTATCGTCGAGAAGCAGTTTCTTTTTCCTCCAAGGCAAACGTGGTTAATGCTAGCATTACCGAACATATTTGTGTAAAAGCGATTGTGCTATTGTCCGCGGCAAGCACAAAGCTTCTTTCTCCTCCGGCGAAAACTCTGAAATTAGCAAAGCGTGACTCGTAATGAGTAGTATACGAATGTTAAAACATAATTTCCTGTGATCTGCACATTGTGCAATCATCTACACTGTATATAAAGAAGCACACCTGTGTCATCTGAGCATTACAATACGATCTAAAAGGAGCAGAGATGACAGAGCTAAGCAGCACAGCAGCTACGTCAAGAGACGAGGAAGTAAACCCAGCCATGGAGCGCATCATAATCGCCAGCCTCTTTTTCATCTGGGGCACCGTCGGTCTCTTCATCTACGCGCTGTTCTTCGTCGCCGTCCTGACCACGAAGGAACTGCGCCGCAGTGCCTTCTTCAAAGGTCAACTCTCCGTCGCTATCAACGACATCGCAGCGCTCTTCGCGTTTCTCGTTATCGCCGCACTGTCGACCTATCTCGGCTATGTCTGCTGTGATGCCGCGAACTCGACCATCTCGTCCCTCTCGTTCGAGATCGTCTGGTTCCACTACACACCGATGCTCGTCGTCCAATCGATAAATCGTCTCTTGGCAATATGCTACCCACGCCCCGTCTACGTGGCGGCGTTCGGCGGTCGACGCGTTTGCCTCTTCATCGGCGCAGTCTGCTCGTCGGTGTCGCAATGGGAACGGCGACGATGTGGCCCTGCTGCTACGTGCTCTACTTTCCCGACGGCTACAGCTTCGGCTACAACATACCCGTGTATGGTTCGACGATCATCAGCTACGTCGACACCTGCTTCAGCACGTCGAATCTTATCGTTGTGCTCATCGCCAACGCGTTCGTGTTCCGCAACATCCTGAAAAGCAACGCAGATCAATCGACGTCGACGGCGGCGAATCGGATGGCGGAGCCTCGACGAAAGCGGGAGCGAGGAATCTTCCTGCAGCTCTTCGTCGTCACCACGATAACGCTCGTATGTACAAGAGCTGATCTTCATTGTCATGCCGATGCTTTCAACGTCTTGTTTCGCGAGCCTGTTCGCGAGCATCGTCTATCTCGTGAGCGTTTCCACAAACGGTGTTGTTTTCATCTTCTTCAACGAATCGGTTAATTCAGCGGTCAAAGAGAATCTTCGCTCAGTGCGGGAAAGGTTGGTTTGGCGCGTCGTGGCGAGTCAGCCTGCACTTGCCGCAGAGACCACGTTCTAAGAAGTATTCGCGTTGAGCCTTGGACAAAGCAGGACTCTGGCTGACTTGACGTCACAACATTTTTGTACATCCTACATCTTTCCTACATAGCATAGCTTTGTGAAAGCTTTCCAGAAGTTTACCATTTTTTCTTCAGCAACCTCAAGGCAGTATTCTTCCGTAAAATAGCGTGTACGCATTGCCATATTCCGGCCCGGTCATAGGTCATCACTGCATTCTGTCAAAGCCTAATGGAAAACGCATCGGGTCTTCTACCTGCGAAGATATCGAGATCAGCATGAGCAAAGTGTAAAACCGATTAAGCACATTAGGCTATCAGGCTAACGAAAACACTGTTGCCCAAGTCCCAAACAGTCTTGAAATTCGCAGACGTAAACGGCGAATCTATATCCTTTGTCGTCGTTTGAGGCGCTATTTGCTTCGCACAAGAAACCCTTGCTCAACCTTTTGACAACGCATTTGCGCGAAAGCGACGATGCTATTGTCTCTAGCAAATCGTAGGTTGAACTACTAATACTATTTTTCAGACATCGTTTCCTGTTATCGGTTTCGAGCTTTGCACACGAGCACAGCCTTCAAAAGTGCCGATACAAATTTGTGCTACGCGTATTAACATAGGAACCGACGATGTCGGAACAGAACGTAACATCTTCTGCAGCAGAGGGCGATGATGAAACAAACCCAACCATCGAGCGCACTATAATCGCGAGTCTCTTTCTGGTCTGGAGCACAATCGGTCTGTTTATTTACACGCTCTTCTTCATCGCCGTCCTGACCACGAAAGAGCTACGCCGCAGTCCGTTCTTCAAAGGTCAGCTCTCCGTCGCCATCAACGACATGGCAGTACTTTTTGCTTTCTTTGTCGTTGCCACCCCGTCGACATATCTCGGCTACGTCTACTCTGATGTTGCGAATTCGACTGTCTCATCTCTCACACTTGAGATCGCCTGGTTTCACTACACGCCGATGCTTGTCGCTCAGTCGATAAATCGCCTCCTGGCCATATGCTATCCGCGAACACGTCTATGAAGCGGCGTTCGGCGATCGACGCGTCTGGTTCTTCATCGGCACCGCGTGGCTAATCGGCATCGGAATGGGAACGGCGACGATGTGGCCCTGCTGCTACGTTCTCTACTTTCCCGACGGCTACAGCTTCGGCTATAACATACCCGTGTATGGCTCGACGATCATCAGCTACGTCGACACCTGCTTCAGCACATCGAATCTGATCGTTGTGTTCATCGTCAACGCGTTCGTCTTTCGCAGCATCCAGAAAAGCAATGCGGCTGAGTCAACATCGACGACGGCGAATCGCATGGCTGAGCGTCGCCGAAAGCGTGAGCGTGGGATCTTCGTGCAGCTTTTCGTCGTTACGACGATGACGCTCGCACAAGATCTGCTCTTCATCATAATACCGATAGTGTCGACCTCTCGCTTCGCGGGCTTGTTCGCGAGCGTTTTCTACCTCGCAAGTATGTCCACCAACGGCGTTGTGTTCGTCTTCTTCAACGAATCGGTGAATTCGGCGGTCAAGCAGAATCTTCGAAGGGCGCGCAAGAAGTTAGCTCCCAGGGAAAGTGGCCGCGTTGAGAGTCAGCCCGTGGTTGCGGAGACCGCCTTTTAGTTGAACAAATTACGCGACCATGAAAAGCACGTCTAATCGCTGAGTGCTGCTCAACACGACATGCACTATCACATAACTCATCCGACCACGTTTTATTTTGAGATTTTCTATTCTAATAATGCTTTTTATCAGCTCTCGATCATTTTCCATTAGCGAATGTGCGTAGCTGACGCGAAAAGAAACCTGCAGGGACAGCAGCTTCAGTGAAAACGACCGCTGTTTTCGATCGGGTTTGCGAAGCTCATTTGCTTACAAAAGCGCCGAGACGTATTGAGCAAAACGTGAACGCCTCCAAATCAAATTTGAGTTGACGGTTGATTTCAGGTTCGCGACCGGCGCATTTCGCTTGTCACGAATCTACTTGATGTATCATATCAGTTTATCCGCTTCCTTTCGCGGCTAGGAGATTTGTCTTCAAACTCAAACTGAATTTCTGAAGTGCACGATCGTCAGAGTCAAAATAACCTATTTCGTGACTGTGAACTAATTTTTTCTGAGTTTGAAGTGTGATAGTTCATTTTATACATATAATGATATCTCACGTGATCACTTTGTTGCGGTTGCTCATCCTGCTCGCATTTCTGTTATCTGTACTCGTCGGTCGCATGCGATTTAGCTTGTGTGCACAGGAGTGGAGGATCGAGCCATGGTGCGCACGTAAAAACGTTTGTTGACAAAGCAAGGCTTGTCGAAGCGTCGCACACATACGTACGTCTTATAAGCTACGCGCTTTTCGCACCATACGTCGCAGTTTACAAAATTGTCGTCTTTCTTTTGCAGTAACCAATCTTCGCCATGTCCATTAAAAGCAAAGGTTCTCAGGTGAGTGTCAAGGATGAAGCACATCAATTTGAACAACTTCAATACTTCTGATTTTAGCTATTTTCCACCGGTGAAGCAACAAAGTTTGACGATGACTATCTTCAAATGGAGAAGGTGCAAAGCTGAAAAGCAATGGATTCTGGAACTCATTATTTGAGTTTATGTGCTTGTAGAAGATTGATACAACCCTGGAACTCATCGATGATCTCGTCGAGAAAACACGCGAATATCTACAGCCAAATCCGAGTGCGTTAACGAACGCAAAGATGAATATGGGTGCTACTGGGCAAGTCCTAGACTTGCTGTACGGTCATTTAGTACGTCAACAATTTTTCCAAAACTTCACCATTGACAAACTTAAGGTTTAGAATGTCCTTATGCGATCGAAAATTTTCCTATGATGACAATATAGCAAAAAAGCGGACCGACATGAAGTGGCATGGCAGTGACCGGCATGGACCGAAGTGCATTCTGTCTACTAGCAAAAAAAGCACACGCGAGAGCGACCCGTGGAATCTACTTATTCAGCACTTATTCAGAAACTTCGGAGTTTTAGTTTTAACGCCAAAACATGCTCCTTTACGCAGTTCATTTTGCTGAAAAAAGACAATTCCACATCCGAAACCGCATCAATTGTTAACAAGTAAATCGGCAAAGCCGAAAAGGCATCCTGCCGTTTTACAAAAAAACACCAGCACATAAAATTTTTGAAGCAACAGAGAAAAGGAGGCCACGATTTGTCGCCGTACTGCGTTTTTCCCCTCTATCTCGCAAAAAA
>JAQGBB010000889.1:0-15918 GCA_034691745.1 Prismatolaimus dolichurus
TCAGCTTTCGAATGACGTATAAAACAGGTCACAGCGTTGCTTAGAGCTAAAAATATCGTTAGCGGCCGATGAGGAATTCCGATCGAAAAAAACGACCGTAGGTCCGTCCACTCCCCTACTACACAGACTGCTACAAGCATCGGACAGAACCGAGAGTAGCAAAACGACCATTCTCGGATTGGTAGATTCATTTTAGTTTGGAAATTTTGAAAATCGGTTGAGAAAAACTAAAATTATCGTCCGGACAGACAGACTCACTCAGTCAGTCACTCGTTCACATGCGACCCGGTAGCTATCTTTACTTTCGCACTGCGTGCTTCAGAAGATGCAAAAAGGCACACGCGCCTGATGACGTCACTCCGTATGGCAGCTGAGACCAAACTGATGTACTACATGTGCAAACGATGTAGTCTACCTTTATCTCACTGAGAGGTGACCGCAAGCGAGGAAGCCGACAGTCAATTTGTTGCATGTCGTCATGCAGCTCTCAAACTGAGTGCGTTACATTGCCCGATGTAGTCTATGTACATGGAATACTGACATGGCCGATTCTCTCCTGTCAGTAAGCTCAAAGCTTGCGAGACCGAAAATGGCTCATTGAATCTAGCGTTCATCTGCTAACAACAACATCAATTAGCGAAGCATTCACCGATAAATTTCACGGCGGACATTATATTCGCCCTCTTCGGGCCTTCGTAAATCTGGCGTTGCTTCAAAGGAGAGAAAACGCAACTAATTAAACAGTATTTCATTAAATTACTCACCACTCGGCGCTAACTAATTTGCGCTGCTGTAGAGCAATAACTAGGTAATACGCACAACAAGCTAATAGACACACAAGCACAAAAGGTAGGCCTCCTACTTGCCATAAATTGTATACGGAGTTTGAATGGCAAGAGCGCATTGTACATACTCAGCAGTTAGCTGTTTGAGTGCATTTTTCTTCAAGCATTCATGCTGCCAGGGTGCTGCTGCTGCTGATACTGGCTCCTCGGCGGCGGCATCTGCTGATAAGGATTCGGTGGCATGAACGCCGCCGCGTTCGTGAAGAACGGGTTGAAGAACGTCGTCGGCGGGGGCACTTTGCCGGCCCCGGCCCCACCAGCGCCGCCGCTAGCCGCCTGCTGATCAGTTGGCACCGCCGACGGCGCCGGTGGAAAGGTGAACGTCGGTGACGACGCCACGTTGGGACTGGCCGGCAACGTCAGCAGTGTGTTGAGGAGGCTCGCGGAACCGCTGCCGCCGTTGGCGGAGCCGCCTTGCTGGTTCGCGCTTGTGAAGTAGCCTTGGACGTCTGACATGGACGAGTTGGTGTTCGTCGGTTGCGCCATCGACATCTGCTGCTGACCGTGTGCCATCGAAACAGCGGCCGCCGCCGCGGGCGCAAAGAAGCCCCAGGCATCGACGAACGGCGACGACTGGTGACAGCTGTAGTTGAGGAGCGAGTTGGCCGCCGTCGTCGAACGAGTGACCGGAGGGAGGTCCGCGAACGCGTTGCACTCCAGCTTCTCCTGGCGGCGCCACTTTGCGCGACGGTTCTAAACGCTAGCCCGTTAGATCACCCACGTACTTACACGCAGAATCGAAACGTAGGAGCATACCTGGAACCAAACCTATAAGTAAACAGAAAGGCACGTTTTAACCAGAGTCTATTTTCAGACAAGTTGTCTCAGAAGCCTCAATAGCTAGCTGCTCGCTCCCTAACATGCACGATTATCGGTCAAAACATCTAACTTGTTGAGAAATACAGTGGAACATGCTTACTGTCACCAGACTTAGTGTCACAACATGCGTAATGGCACAACTTTTCAAACTCCCGGCTATACCGGACGCTAGTTTATCACCACGCTTAGTGTCACAACATGTCTAATGTCACATTTTTTGCCATTCCCATGACATGTGACAGTAAGCATGTTTCACTGTACCGTTCATGGAAGGGTGCATCGATTGGCTAGACGTTCACCTCATCAAAGAGTCAGCGTTCCTCATCTCCGAGTACCACTTTCGAAGTCCCCATCATCAGTACTCAAGCGAATCTTCCGCCGAAAAGGCACCCGAACTCATTCCGACGACGTCGCGAAGTTCCGCCATCTTCGATGGTGAGACGATAGCCGCGAAGTCGAGTGTGATGAGAAAGCCCTTGCACTCGCACATCTCCTCGTCGCCGAAGTCCTCAATGCGCTCGACGACGAACTTCGCCTGGGAAACACAGGAAGAAAGATAGACAAAAAATAGAAGAAAAAAAACTGAAAAAATCAACCAAAAATTCAGAGAAAAATCGAAAAATTCGAGAAGACAGACGCGTACCTTGCAATGTGTGCATCGACCGCCGAACTTCTCGAGCGTGCCGACAACCTCGAGATGACCACCACGGCGGTTAGTGCCTGCTCTGCCCTGACGACGATGCAGATCGACGTGACGCCCACGATTCGCACTCGCCTCGACCTCCCGCTCGCGAGCTCGCTGGCGCGCCGCATCGAAGAGACCATGCGCGAGAAACTTGGCCTGCTTCTCGAGGAAGTTGGCAAACATCGACGGCACGCTGCGCACTTGGTCAAGCAACTCGTGGAAGTCGGCGATGCGATCGTGCTCGACGAAGAGGAGGAGTTGCTTCTCGAGCAACTCGATGTAGACGGCGAGCGGAAGATTTGCACGGAACGCGTGCAGCTCGTAGACAGGAAGACGAATCGCCCGTTGGATGTACTCCTGTGCGACCTCGACGAGCGCGAAACGGAAGGCACGCGAAAGATTCGGAAGGATGACGCGGGCGCGTGCTTGGTTCCAGGGACCGACGCCGATCGTTATGAGGAAGTCGGAGATTCGTTGAAGCATGTTATCCATCTGGAAGTAGTCGGCGAGTTTCAAGAGGAAGTCGACGTTTTCCTCTGAAAAACCATCAGTTCTCATCCACCCATCGATGCTTCCTTCACTCCTTTGCCCACCCGTGATTGGCTTCGACGGCTCCAAGTTGATGCACTGAAGGAGCTCCTGGAACTCTGCGAATCGAACACCCGGAAGAGGCACCTCGTTTTGCTTCCCGTCGTCGAAGTGGCCCCGGAAGAGGGCGGCGAAGTAGCGGCTCTCGGCGCAGAGGAACTCCTTGTAAAAAATACTATGTTTTATAGGAAATTTTTTTGCCCAGGGACCAAATCTGGTAGTTGGCCCCTGGTCTGCCCGCCCCGAACCTTGTTGAAGAAGAGACGCTTGTCTTCCACGACGAACGTGACGTCGCTCGGACGAGTGAAGTCGGCCGCTTTGTACGACGGTGTGTCTGGGTTTGCCATGTTTCCCATGCGATTCTGGAAAGGTTTGCGAGATTGCATTCAAGCAAATGACGATTGATGCCAGAGATATAATCGTCGAGACGAGCAGAGAAAGGATTTGGCTAGTAGCTCGCAAAACTGGTTCACTGCGCGCGCGCAGTTCGTCTTGATGCACCAAAATGTAAACGTGAATTCTTGACAGGACAAAGATTACGTGGAGAAAATCTCATCTGCTGTGACAGAACATTCACATCACAAGATTGAAAAATTGTTCTCGTGAGTGTCACACGATTACTGACTGTTAGGCCGTTTTATGGCTGTGCTACGCTTGTGTTTTACTTGGGCCCTTCCTTTCCTAAGCCTAAGCGAGTAGGTGGGGGGCTCCGCCCCTACACCCCTCATTCCTAGCTTAAGCCTAAGCGAATGATTACAAAGAAAAACACACCGTTAATTTCGTGTTCTACAAGCATCCGGCCTAACTGTCCGGCTCCGTGGTCTCACAGGTTTGGAGATTTGAAATGGACATGTCTCTTTCCGAGGGTGAGGACCTTGGCCGGTGTGCGCTCTATGTGACGTCATATAGGCGCTGTGCTTGACTAAATGGAAACGAGCTCTTGCAGTTTCAACTTTGACGACACACATCGGTTGGATCGTACATTCATACTGTGACTTCACAAGGCGTTTCACATCGGAAGGCAATGCAAAATATTTCTCAATGAGCATTTTTAAGATGCAAAAAAAACAACTTCACCCGGGGTCTACCAGCTTTTACCGACACTTGGAGTATGCAAGCTGTACATCTACGACATATATACAATTAGCTGGCTAAAACGCAACGTGTCTACAAGCATCGCTTGATCAGGAACAAGCCAAAGCACACGAGTCCGAGAACAGCAGTGATCTTCACGAAGGCTTCGAGATCAGCGCCTTCGTCATCGCCCGCTGCGACGCTAGGCAACGACGCGCTGCTCGTTCGGCCAAGTCGGCTCTGCCGTTCTTGATCGCAGCCAATCGAGAAGCGATCAGCGCAAAGCTCACCCACGGCTGCACCGAGCGACATCGCCAGGCGGGTATTCCGCACGCCGTCGAACGTCGTCGACACGACAGTCGCGAGTAAGCTCGCTGTTGCGACAGTTTCGATGAACTCCTGCCAATGCTCGTCGCTGCCGCTCAACCACTTGAGGATCAACGTCTCTTCTGCTTCGCACGAGATTTCCTCGTCGCCGTTCTCCGTTCGTGCGACGACGTGCGGGATGCATCGGTGGCAGTGACTCTTGAACTGGTCGACCATCACGTCGTCGATGGAGTCGACCCTCGGATGTGCTTCCGCAACCGCATCGGAGATCTCCTTGCAGGCGGAGACGAGACGGTCATAGTTGTGCTGCGTGTGCTGGTCGACGGCGCGTCGGAATGGCGAAAGTGTGGTCGTGTTCAGGATGCGAAACTGGCCGCTGTCGACGTCATCGTTCGGAGCGGTCAGCCAACGGGAGCTCGATCGGAGGCGCCAACAGATGCAGCCGTACGCTATCTGACCGCAGTGATCGCGCGTCTGTTTGGGCGTTAGCGTCGCTGCTGACATGTCGATACGTCTCTGACTCAAGCAAAGCTGTGCGGTCCAGATTCGAGTAACTATGACCGTTGACTCTTAGATAACACCGAGTATGAGCTTGGACGGAAGGAGGAAACACAATGTGGAAGAAAGATCGCAGAACACACCGTCCAGTTTTGGAATTGCAGAGTACTGAGCTATTAGAACGCTGAAGGCGAATTCTCGAACACAGACAACATTCTGGTGCTCAAAATTAGAAAATCGATTTTACCGCGAAAATTTTGGGCGAATTCCGTGATTTTTTCCGCGATTCCGCGAAAAATAGCAAATTCTGCAATTTTCCGCGATTTTCTCAAAAACGTCAAAGTCCGCGATTTTCCGCGATTTTTTTCTACGATCACGGAATCGCGGTAAAGTCGATTCCCTACTCAAAATACCCTTACCTTTATAATAGACCAATCAGGGGTCGATGGCGGGGACAGTGACCTAATGGTCTGCACATCAGGCATCTCCCTACCGGCCGAACCAGTTACTATAATTTTAATAATTTAATTTTAGCATTGTGCAATTAATTGTATTTTCAGCACTGACCACATTCATTTTCATTCAAACATATAAACTTTATTAATTTCTCTGTTTACTCGTCGACATGTGGCTATCAGAACAAACGCGTCGGCGGTGAATGTGTTGCTAAATACCTCAAAGGTAGGATACACAAATCGCTCAAATATTTATGATATTTCAGTTGAGTGCATAGTCGAACGAATTTGATTCATTCCACACTGCTCTGCCGCCAGAGAGATTGTAAATTGTTTTTCCAGGGTCCTGCTTTTCAGCGGACCCGACAAGACGGCATCGTGTTTCCTCTGCATCGCATGTGGCTGCTTATGCTTTCAGCAAATCAATATGTTCTTAGCTTGAAAGTACAGCTAATCCAGAGAGCTTCATTACGTGCGTATGGCCGCTCTCATAAAATGGCCTCCGCGTACTTAGGGCGCGAAATGCGAGTTCCTTTGCGCAGCAGCTGCTCATGTTCTTGTTCGACGAATGGACAATTCATGCGTGCAAGGTCTTAAAATTGAGCACCGAGTTGTTAGTTTATTTATCGTCGCAACGCCGTCGTTAATATGGGTCACTTCGATTCTTGGTACTCATTAATATGCCAACACGAAAACTGGCAACTTTTCCGCTCAACGATCGGAGGCAGCGAAACTGTCCGTTTCATCGAATATTTCACGTTCACTATCACGGTTATCCAGATACTTTTTATCATGCTTGTGCTTTGGCTAAAATCCGACAAAAGTACGCGGAGAAACGTGGGCACCGGTCGAGGTTGTTCTAGATCAGGTATAAACAAATCCGTATATTTGACATTTTTTTGTTCTGATATTATATATTGTTTTTAATTTTAAATTTTACTATAAATTACAATTACTCTCAGATCCGGAATTGGCTCCATTTTGAGTATGAGACCGCAATAAATCATTCACCATTTATCCAGTGTTATCGAAAACGTTGCAGCAAATCACTCTCGAGTACGAACGATTCACGAGCCAAACGAATCGCCGAAGTTCGTGAATTGGGACCTTGCACTTCTCAGCCTGATCTTTCTTGGACTTTCTCCAACGCTCTCTGTGATGGCCTTGCATAGAGGTATGCAACGAATTAATTCCTTGGAATCCTTCGTTCGTGGCTTGAATCTCGAGCATACAAGCATTTTAGTGTATTGTGCAACTCCGGACGGATACTTGAAGCAATGCCACTGGATTTTCGTAATGGTGATAACGTCGTTTTCGCCGCTGTTTGCGGCTGGCACTGCCTTCTGCAGTCGAAACTATGCACACCTTCAAGAGCACGCGTGTCTCGAACGAGGAACGGGGCTACCTTGCAAATTCTGCGAACCTCGTACGACAGCACCGTCGGGTCCGAAAAACGTAGTCGCAGGGGTCGGTTGACAACTGGACAAGCAAGCTTATTCGACTCGAGTATAGCTGACTCCTTATAGTGGGTTAGCAAGTGCTCTAAGTTACTTCAACGAAGAGCCAGTGGGTGCTTTATCTCGATCGGCTTCTGAAAGTACTATCTAGAAACCTAAATCCGCATTCGGTCATGAAAGAATTTCTAGTACGCTGTAAAATGGTTTTATATGAGGCTTCCCAAAATCTATTCGAGTGTACTTTGCAAAAAGAATTTCATGCGTATTTTTGCAAGCATGCAGTCGATACACTGCTCTCTACCGTAAACCAAACGATTTGTGTGTGTATATGACGACCATCGATAGCAAAGTACAATAGTATTGATTTGTCGAGATTCGGGGCTTTCCATAAAAGACGTCCAGAGCTAGGGAAAGGGTGGGGGGTCTGGGAATTCAAATTTTTTCGGACGTTTTTTATGTAAGGCTCCTTCTGCGAAGCCTAATGGAGACTTACGTAGGTAATGATCGGGTCACTTTCAGCAAGCCCCCGTCTGAAACGTGACATCATAAGTATGCATGTGTCATATATACAAAGCATGTTTCTATTATCTGGCACTTTCTTCAAATATCTATAGCTAGCACACAGCTTTTGTGGTACATTTTGTACTCAATCGGTAACGAAGCGAAGCAGAATAATAAGACATAGCTGCTCACCCAAGCTATTCACGTTTGATCACTAGATCGGCGTTGGCCTCAGGTTGATCTCCGGCGTATCCCTAAACGCGATCGAGCACAGCCCACTCTGAAGGTCACAGTTTCCCGGCTGCTCGAGTTCGAACATCACGACGTTGTTCACATTCTTCAAGTACGGCTTCGGCACATAGAGCGTTAGCTGAGGGCCCGCCGCTGGCCAGTACTGGCCGATATTTCGATCGTTGATGTAGAACTGACCATGTGCCCAACCACTCGGGTCGAGGAAAGTATCAGCGACCGTATCAGTCGTGAACGTCCCAACGAAGAAGCCCGGAAGGCGCCCGCGCGTCGCGCGTTTCCGTTCATCGCTCACCACTGTCATCGTTGCATCAGAAATGGACGCTTCCACCTCAATCGAGTGCATCGTCCAGTCCTGAAGGGCGACACCCTCGAGGAAGACACCGTTGATGAGCCCCTTCGCGTCGATGAGACCGTTCGCGAGTCGACCGAGATTCTGCACAAGAATGGTCAATCGTTGGGGCCGACCCGTCGTCACGAAGGGAATGTTGAACGTGTCGTTTCGACCCCGCTGTGCGATGCCGAGCAACTGTCCGTCAACGATCACCCATGCGCGGTCGCGGACGTCGGGCACGACGAGGCGTTGACCGGCAAATGAGAGTATCGTCTCATAGACGACGAAGCCGTATGGATAGTCGATGTCCTCGAAGGAGAGAGGGAATTGCGCGCGAACACGTTTTGTTGGATGACTCACGACGTCGAGCAGGTCGATGATGCTCCCGGCGAAGAGCATTCGGACGCTGCCGTAAGCGACCTTTGGCACGGACGGTGGGACGGGAGGCAGGGCGATGCCCTGGAGTCGTTGGAGGATGGTGCGAAGTTCGAAGTAGCGCGTTGTTGGATCGCCTGCTTCGGAGAGGGGTGCATCGTAGTCGTACGAGGTGGTGACGAATTGCGGGCCTGTCCAGCCGACGGAACCGGCGGAGTGGCCGAAATTGGTGCCGCCTGAAAAGATTGTCGGAGGGCTTCACTGGTGACGAGTAACAATATGGGCGATGTTGCTCAAGAAATCAGTTGTTGAACTATAGGGTAATGAGTCATGGTTGGATACACCTTAAGATTTTTTTCGTTTTCACCTTATAACTCGCGAACCACTTTACACACAGTGACGAACGATTAGTATCTCAAAACTGAGATGGTAATTTTTGAGGTCACGAAAATTACCATCTCAGTTTTGAGGTACTAATCGCTCGAATTTCGAACTTTTTTGACTGATTCGGATTCTCCATCAAAAAGTGCGTCGAACTGCTTTCCCGACTTTTACTCTACGGCACTCTAGCTCGAACGTCAGAACGTCGCAAGAAGTGCTTCATGACTGGATCCACTTTTGATGAGCCGCCATTCTCGAACGGCGCACTTTTGCGCGCCGCGGCGTAGCCACTGTTTTGCAGCTCGGTGAGCCCAATCCGCGAATATTCGGTTTGTCGCTGTGCGTCAAATGATTCGCGAGTTATAAGGTGAAAACGAAAAAATCTTAGTGTACCCATTGCGCATTAGCCTACTACAGTGACCCTCGTTTTGTTCAATTAGTGCTAGGATAAGGATATCTGCGACGTATCGAAATTCGAATTTTTGTCGATATTCGGATCGTGTTCAGATTCTCCTCTCCCGTGAATGTAAGCTCGCAATGATCAAAAGGAATTGGATTGCGTCGAATTGAATTTACTTCGATTCGACCCCTCGGAATTATTCGATTTGTTTTGGTCCTTTGTATTTCTCCATTCAATTCGACTAGGAATCGATTCGATTCAAATTGGTTCGATTCGATCAGATTTTCATACGTTTGATAAATTTGGATCTCGATTGGATTCTATCAAATTTTTATTTTTATTCCGAAAATTCTTTGTGAAAAGTGTGAATCGAGAGAAAGGGAAAAAGGATTTTCCATGGTGTTGAACTCCATCAACGATGGCACAACTTTTGTAATTTCCCATCCAGCCTTTTCACTCCATCACTTTTCGAGGGACTTTCCAACCCATCGCTGACGTGAACTAGATCTCACTGACCGTGAAACATGTAATAGTTGAACGACGCGTTGAGCGCATACATATCGATCGTCGTCGAATAGATCGACTCAGCCGACCACGAATGATGTCCGCTTCCCCAGTTATCAAACCATCCGGGATAGAATTCTAAAATCTGCAGAACTTCACTCATGAACTTCCGCGCCATCTAGCATATCCGCCTAGTGCATGCCTGGATTCATCAGCGGTCCCTTTGGCATAAACGGACGAACAGCGAGCAACGATGACTGCACCTCAGCACGATTTCCCCGTGGGCCAAAATCGCCCGCAGCGAACACGTCTGGAATGACGCCACACTTGAAGTAGTTCGCACCCGCGCCGTCCGTCGTGAAGAGGACCGTCTCGCGTCCGAGCAACTTCCAGAAGAGGTCGCGAAGCTTGCTCGTATACTCACGATCGCACGCCTGGAAGCTACCGTACTCGTTTTCGACCTGCACCATGAGGATCGGTCCGCCATTGCGGTAGAGGTGCTTCACGACGAGGGGTAGAAGTGCCTCGTAGAAGCGCTGAACGGGAAGGAAGTAGCGTGGATCGGATGTCCGCAGGCGGATATCGCGTTGCTTGAGTAGCCACCATGGGAGGCCTCCGTTGTCCCACTCGGCGCTGATGAAGGGGCCGGGTCGGAGGATGACGTTGAGACCCACTTCTTGTGCGATGTCGAAGAACGCTTCGATGTTCGCATCGTGCATGAAGTTGAACCGACCTGGGGCTGGTTCGTGGAGGTTCCATGCGACGTAGGTCTGCACGGTATTGAGACCGGCCGCTTTTAGCTTCTGTAGTCTATCCCGCCAGTAGTAGCGCGGGACGCGAAAGTAGTGAAGACTTCCGGACACGAAGCGGAACGGTGCGCCGTCCTTGACGAATTGATCGCGTTCCCAGTCGATCAAGAACGAACGGGTACCGGGCGATGCGGGAAAGATCTCGGCCGTATCCGCGATCAGTGAGGTTCCGCGTACGAGAAGGAAGATCGCGGAGAAAAACGTTTTCATCCTGTCTCGTGCGAAACAATGCGACGGTAAAACGGGGCCAATCGTAACGAAAAATTGGAGCAGGCAAAAAACAGTGCTGACTGATTAGCGTGGAACACCAATTTCGTCGGCCGACTTTCTTGACAGTGCCTTCACGGTCGATGAGAGTCAGCTGAGTGTGAAGTTTGTCGATAATGAGTTTTTGGCAGGCATAAAAAGTTGTCAAAAATCTAGAAGACGAATGACGACGACGAGAAACTTGTCATTGCGGATGAGTTTCAGTTTCTAATTTAATACGATTAGTAAACAAAGCATCGAAATGAGGCCTCACCCAGCGACGAGACCGAAAGTGTCGGCTCGTGCCGGGCGTACGCCGCATGGATGAATCCTGGGCGGTGATCTTTTTTCATCGTGTCGTCGGGAAAGACGCTGTGTCCGAGAAGTACAAGTTTAATCGCTCGGTGACACAGTTTGGGCGGACCACGAATTGACGTGTCGGCAAAACAAACAAGAATCAGTGACGTTTGTGTTGCTGATACGGATTTCGTTTTAAATTTACGGCGACTTGGGCGGTCGTAACTCTGGGAACGGTGTCGTGACGTGACGGAAAGTCAAAGATCGCAACTTACGATGAGAAGCAGCTGCACTTTTGTCCACAGTGTGGTGAGGATGACATTGAGTGACGTCATTAATGTTCCGGTCAGTGCACTAGACGTTTAAGTCTCAAATGTAAGCTCAATCAGCGTTCACACCCGTTGCAAGGGAGCTTCCACAAAAGACGTCCAGCGCGATGGAGTGGTGTGGGTCTGAAAATTCAAATTTTTTGTGGACATTTTCTATGTTTAATACATAACTGTTCACATAAGCTTAAGGGGAGGGGGTCCAAAAATTCAAATTTTTCTTGGACGTCTTTTATGGAAGCCCCCAACGAAAGCTATTTTCGAGGCGGAATAAAAAGCCGACAGCTAGCATTAAAATTAAAACAATTTACACAAAGCTACAATCATGTTATCGTGAAGCTACGGCGACCGCAAGAGATAGCATTTATTTTGGCGAGAGTAGGTATGTTGTTGTAGCTAATCGGCGTGAAGTATTCGTGGATCTTGAGCATGTCACTCAAATCGTTGTCAAAGCGGGAACCCTTTGCCATCTGCAATAAATGTCGTACCTTTCTGACTAATACCAACCGAAGTTTGCATTGCAACTCTCGAATGCGATTGTGATATATGATAGGAAATACCGGAGAATCGTTGTACAATATTCGTTTTATGTGCACAATAGTTGGAACTCAAATCACGCTAAACATACAAGTACAGTATTTGTTCTATATTCCGATGCTTTTTCTACGACGGGTAAACGCTGATAATAATCACGAAGATATCAGTAAGCGCACCACTTGTTCACATCGTTGCAAAGCGGCGGTCTTTTGAAGTTGTCTTTCTGAATTTGAGATTGAGAGCTTGTCAAGGTGTATCACGAATTCGACTCTCAAGTCTCAGATTGATAGCCTGATGTTTGATACTAAACTTTTGCACCTTTCGAAAATCAAAGTCATCTTGAACAAAGCGGGAAATTCTTCACCTAATGCTAGTTCCAGAATGTTATTCAGCTCATATCGTACTATATTATGAAACTTTTGCGTAGAAGCTACAAATGGCACCATTCAGCTCATTGACAACGACGACACAGTCCTCCGAAGTCGGGCAAGCAAGCTTGATCATCGAACTATCGGAAATTAACCCACATGTCTGTTGCCGAAAATGCCGTGGAAGAGGAGAAAGACGGGCAGGAAAATGGGGACGAATCGAACTAAGGCATAGGCATATATAGCCACTCATTTCTATAAGCATTTTTTCAGAAGACACGCAAAATCAAGCATCGTGTGCACATAGCTCATAGATGCTTACAAATCACGTGGCGTGATGACTAACAAGCCATTTTGCACTCCTTATAAAAACAATGCTTGCAGCCTACTATCATGCGAACTTTCGTTTAAGCTTCTAATTGCAATGACGTCTGCTTTCTAATCGTCGTCGAGACGTTGCTCGGCAACGAAATTGTCTTCGAGAATTTCCTGCCACTCATCAAAGCGCACGCAAGAGGCATGAGAATCTGAAATCTTCGAAGAATGACGACAGTTGGTTCTGAGCTACAGCAGCGAAGAAAGAAGCCGAAACCGTCAGAAGTCATCGGGGAGTGGGGTCTTTCGACGACGTTTCACGGTGTCGCCGACTTTTTTCGCGCTGCGGAATGTAACGCGAAAGCGTTCTGGTTGGCCGCGTTGCTTTGCGTTTTTGCCATTTCTCTCTGGCAAATCATTGGGCTCATCAGGTGCCCCTCGATGCAACGATTACAGCGGTCATATTTTACATTCTAAGCTTCATTTCAGCAGCTACATCAACGGTCCGTCGTACACGACAACAACAACAATCATATCGCAAACGGACCTTCAGTTGCCCAACATTGTACGTACGAGCAATTTCAGCATAGAGACCATGCATATATGACATCACGTCATGAAGAGGGTGGAGCTTCGCTAACGTGAACTTTGGAAATGACTTCATACCTGCATATCGCACATCAAATTTTTCAATACGCCGCTACGTTTTTCGTCCATATTCTAGACCATATGTAACTTTAACCGAGTTAACCGAACGCGTGCTCAAGAGCTTGGTCTTACAGACGACGCCATTCAGGTCTATTTCAGCGCTTTTCTAAACGCGTTTCTGTTGCCGAAATGGTTGTATCCACAAGGTAATAATAGGTGTCTATTTTACGTCGGCTCGAATCGAATTTACTTGAATCGGATAGAAACAGCTCAGTTCGATTGCGATTCTCCATCTCAGAAGTGTTAGAACTTTGTTGACAGGATGAGACCGCGGTCTTCTGGCCAAAAATATGCAAAATAGTTTGATCTTTATTTCTAGCTTTGGGGCCTTCCATAAAAGACGTCCGAGCCGAGGGGGGAGGGGGTCCGGCCAAAGTGCGAAAAAAGTGGACATTTCTGGACAGGGGGAGGGGGGTCGGGCCAAAACGGACATTTTCGGACAAAGGGGAGGGGGTCCAAAAATTCAAATTTTTCTCGGACGTCTTTTATGGGAGACCCCTTTTGCGAACGTTTTGGTTTGACTTGTTGCAATATTTTACCATTTCACGGAGTACTAAAGAATACCATTTGCACGATTCGGTACAGCGTGGTTTCTTCTTCGATTCGATTTGACTTGAAATCGAATCAATTCGATTTGATTCAAATCGGTTCAGTTAAATTCGATTCAAATAAAGTCAATTCGATTGAGCTTCCACGACTTTTGAACCCTTCCGGTTCGATTAAAAAATTTGTTTTGACATTCACAGGCGTCGAAGCGCTGCTGAACTACAGCGCCTGGGACGCGTTCATTCAACGCAATCCTCAGTACGCCAGCGACGTGAATCGTCTAAGCGCCGACATAGCTCACAGCTGCCAAGCGACGTTTATGCAGTGTATGTGGGGTGTTGCTCGCTTCGACTGCTGTTCGAACAGCACCCAGGCGGTGATGAACGAAAACGGCTACTGCTGGTCAATGAATAACCCCTACTATTTCGATCAACTCGTTCCAAGCAAGTCACGCGATCTTTCATAGTTTCTTCTACACTATTAGCATATTGCAACCAGGTCCTGCAATGTTCTCGTTGCGTGTCGTCGTCGATCCTCACCTCGAAGAGTACGTCAATCTGACCTACGATAACTTCCTCGATGCGGGCCTGCTCGTCTATGCGTCGTTCAGTCCTAACGAGCCTCAGCCAACGGATCCAATCGCCATTGCACCTGGCTTGCATGCATACATTGCAGTCTCACAAACGCAGTCGCAATTTGTCGAGGTGATATCCTAGAGGCGACATACACATATGACGTCACGCCTGGAAGGAAAGTTCGACAAAAAACAGAGGTTGTGCGTAAAACATAACGTCGGGATAAAAGGGGACTTTCGCCGTGATGTCATATTTGTGCGTCCACGCATAAGACTTGTGACCATTTGCAAATGCGTTGTTGTAGCCACAGTTTCCGATTTTTCCGTATCCATGCGCTTATAATCAGAAATTGCAATTCTTGCAAGGTAAGTAACCCATCGTTAGGCATGGAATTTGAGTTTCGTGAGAGAATTTCTAGCTTTTTTCAAGGTGTCTATACGATGGAGATGTGCCAACTGGAGTGCACTCTCGCAGAAGTGATAAAGATTTGCAACTGCACGGCACCGAGCATTAGCGTTCAGCCCTCTGCAACGCTACCACCCACCTGCTCGCCGACGAAATCCACGTGTTTGTGGACGCTGATGTGGATGTACAACGCGATCGGATATGCTGTAAAACTTAGTTTTCGCACAAAGATTCCCGGAAGAGCTTCAAATCTTCCCTTGTTTTAGAATACTTCAAGTTTCTACCCACAGAGCCCGTAGTAAGACAAAGTGAATGTGAAACACTCTTGATGTTACCCTGACTGTCTTACAGCTTCAACGAGTCAGTCATTCCCAACGTTCTTAAGAGCCTACAATGTCAGGAAAATTGCAAAACGCCCTGCGAACTCACCCTGTCGGCACAAGCTTATGTGTCGACTTCAGTCGCTGTATCGGCCGACAAATTTAAAGCCATCGCACAAGACACACGTGCCACCGTTGGTATCAACTACACATCGTCCGGTATGGGGTCATTCATAAACCACGTGGATGTAAAACGGGGTAGGGGCCCCCAAAATGTCCGCGAAAGTCCACGCCAGTTTTGGAGGTCCCAAAAAAAATCCACGTGGACTACCGTAATATAAGAGTTGTTATAAACTGCGCGAAAATGCTTTTACAATCATTGATTAGTCTGTGACGCTTTTTGTTTGCTTTCTCCACACGAGAATTTGGGCGCCATTTCGTATCGCTTGGATTATGGACTTGAGGACGAAGACGATGGTTAGTCGTCATGAGGCTGTGAACGCAGGACGCTTGGCGCCTGATGGAATTTTTATGCGGAAATAAAATAATGTCAGTGTCCCCAAAAAATCCACGAAAGTCCACGAAGGAGGTGGGGGTCCAAAAACTGCATTTTTCAGTCCACGTAGATTGTGAATGACCCATAGCTACGTAAAGCGCACGAACTGACGCTAATAATGACGATTCTGGGAGGGACCTGGGTCAACGCTTCTACCTGACGTCATGTGTCGCTGACATCAAGAGTTAGCTCTTCATACAAGTTTCTCTGACCATTGATGGCTACTCATCGTCTGGTTTATCTTTAGATATCGCAAACTTGATCATCCTCGATGTCTACTATCCTGAGCTAACGTAGGCACGAATCTTACCCAAAGCAACAATGTTGGAGATTGCTTCTTATTGCATCCTGCCTGGAGCCCGAAGGGCGTAAGCAAAAGGAGGCTTACTGGTCGTTCTGAAATTATCCCCCCGTATCC
>JAQGBB010000890.1:0-15895 GCA_034691745.1 Prismatolaimus dolichurus
ATTCGCCAAATTTGAAGTCACTTTTCTGTCTTGGGAGGGGGGGGGTTGGGCCAAAGCTGACGTCAGGTGGAAGGGGGGGTGCCGGCAAAACTGACAATGTGCTGACAAGGGGGAGGGGGAGTCAAAAAATTCAAAAAAGTGCTGACGTCAGTTGTGAACGTCTCCCAGACCGTCTCGACTAACAGAGAGTTTTAGCTAAGATTTTGAAAATTTGACATTCAAAAAACTTCAAACATTTTTAGACATTTCGCTTTGATTGTCACAATTCTAGCGTATTCTGGTCCGCAGTCATGTTCTCGTTTCTCATCATGACCTTCTATCAAACCGGCCAAGTGTTCGTCCGCTATGCGAAAACGCCGATCGCGATCAAGTCATCGCAAGAATTTCCACAGATCACCATCTACAATACGACGACTTGGCCGTACGTGGGTCTCAAATGTACCCAAAAAGAAGCATGCACTGGGCGTTGACGGAGATTCTCGCCGACCCTTTTCTGAATCAGTCGGTCGCGAACAGCAGTCTCATTTGACCCGTCCTCCAGCAAATCAACTACGCGAAAGAGTTTTACGATAGCGTTGGCTTCAGAAAAGGCGTCATCATGAAGTCTCCGTTACTGCAGTCGTAAAAGTTTGCCGTTAGCTAGAATAGTTTTCAGCTGCACTTGAAAGAACAAAGCTTGCAGCCATGCAAACTTCTCAGTGGTCGCCACCAACGATGGTCTCTGCTTCACGTTCAATGCAAAGGGGGCAACTCGACAAAAGGCAGCACATCCGGTGACCAAACAATAGCCGACCATTGGGGACATTAACGATGTCACGTGACAATGTTCGAGTGCAGTGCAGATTTCGTTTAGTATTGCTAACTGTCGAAAAAATCTTCGTTTCCAGGACAGCCGAGTGAGCTAAGCTAGCTTTTGTTTCTACCAAGTTCAAAAACAGAGTTTTTGAACTCGGTAAACCGTTTTGTTGGCTTCAGTGGGCCTCGAGAATCGATACGTCCGACTTGTTTGTATTAAAAGGCAGGATGCTCTTCACCGATCCGCCGTGCAACTTGTTGCAAAACTGATAAGCTGTTTAGTGCTGCCAGGTCGTTTGATATATTGTACGTACACGACGAGCAGCAGCTATGCTAGTCCGACACCTTCAAAGTAGAGGCCGCGTTCCGGCCACCCTTAGAAATTCAGGTTCGTTTCGGGTGTACTGATTATTTATTTACAAAGCTATTAATTTGCTTGAACGTCGCTGCCACTGATGCTGCTGCTGAGCGTGCCTATTCCATTGGCTGAGATTCCGCCCAATAGTCGAACCACATAGAGCCTTCGAGAAAAATAAAACAATAACAGAGTGCAAACGTTTGCGTCAGTCGTTGCCGTTTGTCTATATGTGAGATCAACTGTGAGCCTAGCCTGAACCTTGACCGAAAAATCGTTTAATATCACGTTTCTGATAATATCGACCGCGAATGACCCGAGCAAAACTTTTAAGGGTAATAAATTTTTCTAAACTTCACCCAAAAGGTTCAGTTTTTGGTAAATTTTGCAAGAGATCAGTTCCGTTAAAAAATTTCTAATTTCACTAAAAAATTCAATTTCGCGTAAATTTCAAAATCTTTAGAAATGTACATGGAAAGTTTCAGCGTGTTTCGTAGTGTTTCAGAACGGTCCAAAGTTTGCCTCACCTGAATTTTTTGCTTTGTAAGGATGCTCTTCGGCAATCCGCATTGTGTCTAATAACACTCGTAACGATAGGAAATCTTTAGCTCCGCTGGCGTTCATTTTAAATGCTCGCCACCCTTCAGGAGCCGTCATGCATGAGGCCGAGCGAAGCGGCCTTCGCCAAAGGTGGGCTGAACCTTTCTTGTGGGCTTACAGAAAAAAATTTGCCAGAGTGCATTTTATCAACTGAAAAAATCTGCTTATCCTCTGTTTATCTCAACCTCATTACTTTTGTGTTTCCCACGTACTCTACGTAAAATCATACAGGAATTGTATGTGCACGATTTTTTTCTTATACTTTAAAACCGCTGCTTAATCCGATTGGTTTCTTACGTTTAAGTGGTTCTACGGATCAGCACGTCCGACTTGTTTTATGGTGGGCTGATGAATGTTCGTGGTGGTGCAATTATCGTGATTTCCTGCTAGATAATTATTCAGCCACGCGATGACTGCAAATGCATGAGCGTGAGCTGAGCAAGTGATGTTGATCCTATCATACATAAAAGTAAGACAAGAATTTGCCCGAACAAGATTTTTTTGACGAAAATAAGATCAAAAAATTTGGCGCAGCAAAGATAACGTAAATACAATCACTATGTATCAAAGTTACCTTTGCTACCGTAAATTTGTTAATCTCATTTTTATCAAAAAAAATTTGTTCGGGCAAATTTTTGTGTTTTGCTTGAAAGCGAAAAGACGGCGGTAAAGATGGGATTTTTTCACTTTGCCTGGTAAAGCTTATTTATGTAGAAACTTTTCGCTTTCGAAACAACAGACAATCGAAGCCTATTAGGGGCCAAGCCGGGTAATTCATTTCTTCTTTTTCTTCCTCACTTAGAGGACGTCCAAAATGGCGTCACCTGTGACGTGGATTGCCACAAGTGCGGTGCCGCCAGGTACCGTACGATGTGATTTTTGCAGATTTTTAAAAGCGAGGAGACGTAACCAGAGAGGCGAGTCACGAGTGATTTAAAAACGTAATGTTTTGTCTTGTCTATGTGAATTAGCTCTCCAACTAGATTGCGCACTTTACAAGTTTGACGAGGAGGTGCATTATTGTGATGAACAGGATTTATCAGAAACTTCGTTTTTTTCCCGGACACCTTGAAAAAGGGTTAAAAAACCTTGCGCACATTGCTTTGTGGTCAACATAGCGGTCTCGCTGACTGTGATGAATGTGCTACTAAAAGTAGAATTTATTTTGATTGTTTTTGTCTCTCTAATGAGCGTATTTTTCGGCAAGAATGTAAGCGAGTCCGGCCGCAGTAACGTAGTCTCGAAGCCACCGGTGACGTCGGAGGAAAAGTGAGATTCAAAGCATCCTTGTGTGCATGTGCATTTTCTGAAAACGTCATGTCTCGCGTTCTTTCATGTGTGCTTTTTTAGCTTACAGGAGAAGCTGTTTAACATCATCGGCGATAAAGATCAGTATGACAAACGAATTCGACCATTTGCTGGTGGTGAGTGCAGACTGCAGTGCTTTGAGCCTAAAGCTCCTTTGTCAATGGAATTATCACACTTTCTTGAGTCAGAATCCTTCAAGGCGACTATTTGTGATTGGGTTGGGTTGTTTCAACCACTCAAGCAGGCGCCATGTTTAGACGCGCTAACGCTGGCGGTGGAGTCCCGTATACCGGACCCTCTTCAAGCACCGGCGCTTTTTTAACGCCTACTTTCGATTGGCCGATAAGTTCCAATCTTAGCGGTCAATTCCGCTGCCCAGTTTTATGCATTGGGTAGTGCGAGCCTTCAGAGAGTGAAAGACCGCTATCGTCAACGGACAAACGAGTGTCATCCTCAGAGAAGACTGTATGTGTCTTTGCCTCGTTTTTGCAGTTTTTTAGAGGGGTTCGAACCTGGGACCTCTGATCGCACGTCAGCCGTTGAAGTCACTGCGCCAGCAGGACTTAGTTGAAGAAGCGAAGAAATTTTTGAAAAATGTTAAGAAAAAATCAATGTTATAGAAAAGCCGGTGGACGTTGAGATCTACATAAGCGTTTCGAGTATACGCGAAGTCAGCGAAGAAACGATGGTAAAATGCGATTGATCGCGTATGCCTTGTCTTTTACACAGTACTGTTTCGGATGAAGATTAAAATAAAAGAGCTGTTTCATTCGGTTTTTTGCAAATGAAAATTTCAGGGCATGGCGAATGAAAACGAAAATTCGTAGCTGAGTGAGAAAATGAAAACGGATTCAAAATAATTTTCATCCAAAGCACTTTATTTTAAAAAATTAGGCGACACTTGTGTAAAAGAAATTTTGAACGAAAAACGCTGAGCAAAAGATAATTTTTGTAAAATTTGTTACCGTCGGCCTACAGTGTTTGACAAATTAGGCGAAGTTGCGAAAAAAAAGTTCAAAAAAGCTTCGGGAAACTGCGCGAAATTGCTAAAAATGTGAAAAAGCGTGACAAACGCGATTCTCCTCCAAAACAGTAGTGCGAAAAACACGCGATGGCGGAATGGCGCTTTTCTAGTTTCCTTACCGGTTGACACGGGGCTCTGAGTGAAACTCAACCCAGCTCATTCCCAGGCAAGTGGGTAAAACCCAACCCGAATGTGAAAACATTCGGCAAGTGATTCTTAAAAATTTCAAAAAATGCGTTTTAGTGAGTGTTTGTTTGCACCTGTTTTAAAATTTTTGGGTAGGGTTTTACTCACCTTATCTGGTTGGATTGAGTTAGGTTGGGTAGCGTTTTGCCCAGATTTTCTGTACGCCAAAGGATCTGTCTATACGTGATCGTCCTTCGTAAAAAAATTCTGGACTGTGTACTGTCAGCTGTCTGCCTTCTAGAGCTTTTTCACAAGTCTCTACTTTCGCGAACTCTGGCAAGACCCGCGGCTCGCATTCAACGCGTCGGACTTCGGCAACGTAGTGGAGACGCAGCTAGACTCGAGCGTCGCCAGCAACATCTGGTCGCCCGACACGTGCATCGTGAACGCAATCGATTCAACAAATCCAGAAGAGTCGAAGCTCATTACGCATCAGACCCTTTTGCGAGTCAGACAAACGGGACACGTTCTCAGAAGTCGAAGGTTTGTGGCGCTGGAATGAAATTCCGCTGTGTAGATTCTTGTTTAGTTTTGGACTTCGTCAACTTTGCGCAGAGTAACGCTGACGATCGAATGCAACATGGACGTCCGATTTCATCCGTTCGACGAACAAGTTTGCGATATGCGCATCGAAAGCTGTATGTGAACTTTGTTTTTGCTGTAAATAATATTTTTATCCGGGAACAATATAATTATGTGGGAAACTATCAAATTATGCAAATTAGGACTAAAGTTAAAAATAGTTGAAAATGAAGAAAAAATAAAAAATAAGGACTAAACGCAAAATTGTTAGAAAAATCAAAATTAAAAATTAATATACATGAATTTGGACTAAAATTTAAACTTGTCTAAAAATTAAAAATTAAAATCAATCAAAATTAACAAAAGCAAAATAGAACGTGAATAGCAAAAAACGGAAGTCACAGTTACTTTCCAGTTGTACGGTGCAAAAAAAACTAACATTTGTTTTCCTTTCCTTCATCTGATTTTCCCCGCGCTCTGAGTGAGGTTCGTGTGTTCCGCATGCCGGGTTCTGTACGACTTGGTCAGGCCAAGGGTGACGTTACGAGGGATATCATAATGTGTTCGTGTGTTAGAAGTGACGTTTAGGGGGCATGTGCTAAAAATTCAAGTTTTGAGGTGAGACGTAATCTACGTGTAGTACAATGGTTTGCCCTATTGTAGTCGGCCGCACAATGAGCACACTGGTGTACCATTGGAAAAAGATGTTCAAAGACGGCAAAGCCGCAGTTGATATTGACGACACGATACAGCTCCCAGAATTCACGCTCGCGGACGTCGTCACGTGGGAAAGGGTCGAAGTGCATGTGACCGGTAAGAAGAGTCGCACAGTCAAACATTTTTGCTAATTTTCTTAGATTGTTTTAGCTTTCAAGTAAACTCTACACAATTTTTAACTTTTGGTAAAATTCTGCCAATTTTTTATCCATATTACATTTGCATTTTTCATTTTCTTACAAAAGTCTTAGACATTCGATCACGTACAAGTTTCCTTTTTTGTGAGCGGGATATTTGCACTTTTGTTGCTTGTGAAAATTTTTTTCAAATTTGTTGCTGACGAGCAGTGTTCCTTCGTGCCTCACATGAGGGAAAATGCGGCAAATCCTCGGCGTTCGAGGCCAATTTTGTTTTAGGCAACTATAGCCGACTTATCGTTTGTTTTATCTTCGCCCGAAATCCTGGCTTCTATATTGCCCAATTCTTGGTGCCAAGCGTGATTCTCACCGTTGCCGCTTGGGTGCTTCTCTGGCTCGAACCAGAATCGTCGATGAGCGACATTATGGCCGTCGTGGTGGCGACACTCTTTCTCTACTTCTCATATAACTCGGTGATGCCAAAAGTCTCCTACGTCACAGGTAATGTTTACTGACTTTTCCCCACCATGCGGCCATTTAAATATGACGTCACCTACCGAAGGCAGGAATGATGTCTCGAAATTGTACACAGTATATGACAAAAAGTGACGATGAGAAAGGCGAGTGGGCCAAAAAGTGACGTCACCTTGGGGACTGGTACGCTTAGGGGTCTTCCGTGAATAATATCTGGAAAAAAATTTGATGGTGGCAAAAAATGACGAAAAGTGACGGAGTTGATGGAGAGTCCAAAAATTTGAATTTTCTCTGACATCGTCCGTGGATGGCCCGTAAACAGCACTGTAAGCAATAGCAATGTTGTATCACGTGCCTTGCATTTGTTATAGCGATGAACGCTTACATTCTCGCCTGTTTTCTCTTCATCTTTTGTGCTCTGCTCGCGATGGCGCTTATTCGACGCCTTCGTCTCAAGATGTCGCAGAAATCGCCTCCTACGGCTTCTAAGGGAGAAACAAAATTAGCAGTAAACGACCCGCAGAACGGCGGGCCAAAGCCCGACGCTGACCGATGTTCGTCCGACGAAGAGAAGGGCGCGGAATCCAGTGGAGTTCGTTATTTCAAATTCTTCTGTCTCGCTTGCTATCCCATCCTTTTCGCCGTGTTCAATTTTGCTTACTTTGTTGGCTACCTCTCGTCGCCCGAGCGTCACAGTGGTCGTCGAATAAAATGTTCGATGTAACTAACGATCGATACTGCGTTTTATGCAAATGAGTACTGAATTATTGTCTTTTGTGTTTGCGCACGTCTATAAACTTTCGATGTGACGTCAGTGCCGCGCGTAGGAACTAGATATGGGAATTCTTGAAAATTTGAGGGCCCAGCCGGCAACGACTAGTCCACTTTTCCTGACCAGGCGTCAAAGTTTCCGAAATCAATTGGCCCGCAGTGCTGACCGAAAGTTCCATCTCTGTGAGTGGGACCTTGTAAAATCGTGATTCTGCAGCTGCGTGTTTCGTTTTGCAGGAAAAAATAATCTTTTTGCATTTTTTCTTTTTCTTTTCTTTTAAAAATTTTCTTTTAAATTTTTCAGCGTTTGCAACATGGCGTGTGCGATGTGAAGGCACGTAGCGAGGGTAGTGATTTATGTTGACGAGACAAAGACAAAACAAACCAAGCGCGGAGCCAAGGGGGAAGGGGAATTCCCCGTCGAAAAATGGACAGCCGACCTACAATATGGATACAGACGACTTCGGCCGGCAATGCCTGCATTCAAAGTTATTTACGGAAAACACAAAATCTTAATCGAAAATAAGGCCAAAACCCTATAGCATGTGTGCTGCCATTGTAGCGAAACCCTCACACAGCGCGTTCAACCATATTCGGGCGCTAGAGGAAACTTTGAGCAGACATCTACAGCGATGAATGCAAAGGACGTCTGCTGCCAAATCGTCCGACAGCTTGTAGGTAGCTGTAATGTTCCAAGCAAGCAAAACTGACGAAATGGAGATGCCGAGACTGAGAGAACCCACGGTAGCAACAATGATAGCTAATATGTGTGTTCTATCGGCGAAGCATGGACATTTTTAGCCACCTATGTACCTAACCAGCTGGTCTTCTCATAGCGCAAATCTATGTAGCCACGAGCAAACAAATATATGTCACACACTCTCAACGACCCCTAATTCTACGGCCTTTTAACTAGAGCCATACACATATGATGTCACCTACAATTCACTGTCATGCCCTTCGGGGCCATCCAAATATGACGTCACTTACCTAGGGGAAGGAGGGGTCCACAAATTGTACACAGGCAGCAGGTGACGAAAAGCGACGAAAGGGAAAAGTGGCTTGGCCGAAAAAATGACGTCACGTAAAGATGAGCCACTTTTGTGAGAACGTTTCGAAAACACTGGAAATTTTTCGAAATTTTTTTTGTCAATACTCCTACTTCGATCTGGAGCTTACAGCTCTCCATCGTGATGGTTTTGTTTGTGATTTTGACGGAGAAAACCAGCTTTTTATAGCGTGCGTAGAAAATGATTGTAGCCTGTCTCGAGGCCTGGTCTCGACGAGCCGGCGGAAGGCCCGAACTTTGGTGACTTCAGGGACGAGATCGGATCAGGTGACTACATCGTCAGTCGCTGCCGACAGGCTGAAGAACTATGGCTATCGTACGAAGAAAGGAGATAAGAAGCTGAAGGTTCGCGGCATCACGCTTTTGGTGCGGTCGCGCTGCAGCACATTAACTATAACACTTTGACTTTGAAGCAGAAAAGCTTTTTTTGGGTGACCATTTTTCTTTTGCTAAAAAACCATCAGGCTTAGGCTTAAGTCTCTGGAAAATAGCTTGATGATTACTCAGAAAAAAAATGATCTCCCAAAAAACACCCGCCCGACTTTGAAGACTTGCGGACGCATGGACGAGTGGACGCTGCGCACTGTGCCGCTGTTTGAAAACTTGTCGTATTCTGTACATGAAGCGCGTTGTGTGTGACGATCTGACAACTGTGTCATACGGTTACATCGACTGATAAATTTTTTGCTGCTTTGTATTACTGTTCGGCATTCATTTGCTGTTCATTGATGAAGAGGTATTTCGCGAAGTTACTGTCTGTGTAGTGTGTTTGACTTATGTCCACCAGGTCGTCGACTCCTTCACGACTTGGTAAAAGAAACGTCGACACATCGACGCTTTTAGCGAGATACCGTGAGTTCTTTTGGAGACAAATGTGGTAATTAATATGTCCGAAGGTGGTAACTGGTTACATAGCGTCCGTGGTGGCACTAGCGCGAGGGGTTACTGCCGACGAAGCGGCAGTAGAAGTGTCTCTAAGGCCGATGCGCCATATCGTATGTGCGATAAGTAACCAGGGGATTACGGTGATTGCTTCTAATTTCAAAACCAGTTTTCTCGAGATTACGTGAAACGATTCTAGATTCAAAGTTGTCGAGATGATGCCCTTAATTTACTAACATGTGGACATCTTGAAATCCAGAATTGGTTAAGTCAAACTCGAGGAAACGGATTCTGAAGTTTGGAACGTGCAGTCCTCAACACCAGTTACTTATCCATTAAACACTTTAAATCTACCGTAATTTTCTGCCACTGCTATCGATAGTCAACAAGTAAATAGATGCCCCTCGTTATAGTAACCATGAATTCAAGGACACTTTACAACTGTGTATACCCCTTTTTCTCTTCATAGCACAGGCAGACGATTTCATAAAGTTACAAATGAATTTGACATTCAATATCTTGACTGCATGTGAACCATTTATAGCAAGTGTAGATGAGACGGCGCCTAAAATCCTCTTTTAGTACAAATCGCCAAAAAATGTTCTCAAACTATACTGTAGATTTGATGGCGTAAAATTTATGTAAACTTATTAGAAGAAAATTGCGACGTAAATTTACAACAAATATTTTTCAATTTATTACACAATTTTATTAACCCAGATGCTCCGCTTGTGATTACTGTGATTCAAAAAGGTCGACTAAACAGCAAGTTTGTTTAGCACAGCGGACGGTTCAGGGCAAACCAAACGCCTGATTTTCAAGCCGGCAGACCCCAAGTGAACAAATCTGAAATTTATTTGTAAATTTATTAGAATATCAATCACCGAAAGCTGTCTGTGTGGAAAACTTTAACACTTTTTGAAAAGCCACTGGAAACCAACGCAACGCTGAACATTAGCCCAACTATTTCATATAATATGTGACGTCTAACCGAAATTTAAGGGAAGATATTTGCGGGTTTAAGCCAAACTTGAAAGCTCATTTAAGCAATAAATATAAAGTTGAAAACTTTTACCCGCTAAAGCATTTTTGTGGCTTTGCTGTTGTGCATAAATTATGTACGTTTAAATCGTCGACAGTGTGCATTTCTGCGTTACATTTGCTGCGGTGTGTCTGCCATATGTGGCTCCTTCCAGTTCCAGACTATTTTTGCTCTCTTTGGCACAAAGTTCTCAGCATCTGAGCGCATTTAGGGCGCCCACATAAGCGGTCTTCAAAGCCGCCTCAATCAGTATGTCTGTTCAATCGAAAGGCGACGCGGCGTCGTCGGAGAACACAGACGACAACAGCAGTAACTCGAGCGATCGTCGCGTGTCGGAGAAGGCCGGCGGGCCGACTGGCTTCGTCCGGCGTGGTGCCCTTCGCCAGAAAAACGTGCATGAAGTTCGCGGACACAAGTTTATAGCTCGATTCTTCAAGCAGCCGACGTTCTGCAGTCATTGCAAAGATTTTCTATGGTGCGAAAGCACACAGAGCACTTCGAGCGGGAAACTAATAAAAATTCTAAAATATTTAGGGGCCTCAACAAGCAAGGATTTCAATGCCAAGGTATTAGTTTGAGACATGTTAGCGTTGATTACGAAGGGAGGCCGTCGAGGGTGCAAATTTGGAGAAAAATCAAGAAATTTCCGAAAAATCGATGGAGCAAAAAATATTAAAAATTTGAGAAACAAATTAAAAAACAACAAGCGAAAAAGCATTGAAGAAATAAAGAATTGCGCTAACCGCAAAATGATTGGTGTGTTTGACGAAAATTAATTTTATACCATATTTGATTTTTAACGTTTTTATTAGAAAAATTACCGAAAATTGCGTCAAGGTGTTCACGGATATTTTTCGAACGCATTTCTAACTGATTTTATTTTATTTTACATTTTTTCTAGTCTGCTGTTTCGTCATTCACAAGCGTTGCCACGAGTTCGTCCATTTCGGCTGCCCGGGCGCGGACAAGGGCGCCGATACGGATGTAAGTACTTCTGGATTTTCTGTTCCGCCTGCCGTTAGCTGTGTGTTGACTTTTTGGCAATTTTTTGCACATCTACGCGCTGCGGTGTCAACAGCGCTGAAGTGGTTTTACGTATTTGCACAGTGGACTGATTGCAGTGGTGCGATGAGTGTTTCTCAGCTTATAGTCTTCCTAGCTTATAGTTTCTTCGTTTCTCTGCAGAGTAGGTAGATGGATGTGCGATGTGCGTTTTTCTCCGTACACCAGGGCTCTTCAGCCCCTACTCCGGGTTAAAAATTACCCCGAACGAACCAAGCGACTATGTCAACCAGGGGCGTAGGGCCATACAGGCTTTCCCGGCTTGAGCCCCCCTCCCTTGAAACTTCTAATTTGTGTGGAAGTAGGGTAAAAGTGCCAACTTGGGCTTATTTCTAAAGGTTTTCCACGGGCGAGCTCCCCGAATTTCCGAAACCCCGACGCGCCTCTCAACTATGGCTCGCCAGTCTTGTTCTTAGCTAACAACAGCAAAAATTCAAAATTTCGCCGAAAATGCTTTTGTATTCAATGAAATCTTAGTGCTTATTTGATCGAAATTCTGAAATTTTATTGGGTTCCCCCATAACGCTATAAAAGGTCTGGTCCGTTAAAGGCGACAGCGAAAGTCACATGCATGGAGATAAAAGCAAAGATTGGGCTAAAATTTGAGTTGCCAACTTTTTCCGTTAGGTAGTTCATATGTTTGTGCACCCACAGCGCGACCTTACCTCAAGCCCGAAAAGGCTGAAGAGTCTTGACCTACCGTAGACGATAGGCTGCTGCTACCGTGATAGTGACTACCGAAGGCTTCAAATTTTTGGCGTTTGTAGTCGGCGAAAACTGGTTTCTGACAGAAAAAGGACAAAATATTTTTTTCGGCAAAATCCGGATTTTTTTCGAGAAAAACATTTTTTTGGAGTAAAAATTCAGTTTTTGTAAGGAAAATGGATTTTTCTCGCCAAAATTTCTCTTGTCTAGTACAAAAAATTTTGCTGGGGGATGATCATCGGTAAATCATTTTACAAAATTACTTTGAATTTTGAATTAAGTTTTAAAAATCATTGTAAATAGAAAATAAGAAAAATTTTATGATTTTCGCGAAAAAATTGGAGACTTCTTCGAGTCGGTACAACAGAAAATTTTTCGCATTCTCGAATTTTCGTTCTCGCTTATTCTTTGTTTCTCGAATCGATGGCTAGTTTTAGCCTGCGTTTTTTTCTCGGTTAGCCTTCCTTCCTAGTGTTCTGTCACCCATGACGGTTAGCTATCTCTAGGACTGCAAAGTATTACGGTAGGACGACGTTATTTTCTCGAATCGGTCTCTCAATCGTCTGGAAATATAGCACTTTTAGCTCCTATTCACTGAATGTTTTCTCGACTTGTGTTTTCCGCCTATTTTGCGCGCATTCGCCCGCGAATGAATTAGGCTAATTAGCGTTTCATTCGTTGGTTGTTTGGCGTTCTCGCTCTCGTTGATCGCGTTCCTCGGGAGAGATCCTTCGTTCTCATTCCGGCCCGATATCCTTCCTTCCTTCCGCCGGGATCCTCGGGGTCGCGTCGGTCCGGGACTCCGCGAAAGAATGAATCTAATCAACTCGCGTGCACGTGTAGCTGCGCGCAAGAGCTTTCTCGCCCGATTCATTGTTCGCCGCAAAACTCGCCGCAGCTTACATCGCGCAGCTGTGCATGCAAAAATGAAGCCAACTGCGGTTGGCGGGCTCAGAAAGAGCGAGAAAACGCATTTTTCATCGAATGCTTACATGTGCCGCCATCTGCAATGCGTCGAACGTGTATAAAGTGCTTTTTGATTCGAGGCCTCCGCACGAGAGAGGAAAACGGGCAAAAGAATGAAGCTGAGAGAAAATATGTTCGCACGCGTGTGAGAAAGTCTAGAGCGCCTATATGGCGAAAATTAGGGCCTACAAATTGCCTTTTCCAGGGCGTCGACACCGACGCGGAGGGGAGATAGCTTCCGCGATGGCACACAAATGATGATGACATTCTGCACTGGAAATGATGTGGACGGCCCATTTAGAACTGCATGTCGACAGTTTCCAAGGGTTGCTGCGTGACTGCCTCAAGGAATTAACGTTTTCTGGTGTTCGGCCAAGTTTTGACGGGTAAATTAGTAGGAGGCGGAGAGGCAACGTTGAGATATGACGTCACGATAGTGTTGCCAGGTTTTCGGATGAGGGGTTGCCAAAAGGACACATTTTTCTCATTTTTTCTTTGTGTTCCCTCGTTTTTCTTCGTTTTTTGCTGGAACCGTGAGTTGCCAGGGCAACCTGGCAACCCCCCTGGGACGCCCTTGCTTCACTTAAAATTTTACTTTTTTGTTCTCGCTCTTTTTGACTTTCGACCTGTTTGTTGTTCTGGGTCGAGCGGCGGGGATGCTCACAAAGAATTACCAACCGTGTCAGAGGGCCTGAAACTGCTAATGACAGAAACAGAAACCGCCGATGACGGTGCGTTTGAAGCTACACTGATGCAGTATGGTGGACACTAAATTTGAGCGAAATCGTATATTCAATTCTCAAGTTACACAAAAGTAGGCTTTTTCCACGTTACAGTGGTTTCACTTTAGTTACATCACTTTTAGCCAACCAACACACGTCGAAGTTTGCACGACTAATTGAACTTTACAATAGAAAAATGTTGGCTCATGCGGCCGTCGAGCGGTTGGGTTTCAAGCTATGGGACCTGCGCCTGGGTGAATCGAATTTTAATGATTGAGCTTACTCATGCAGGCTTACTATAGTCGTTCCTATAGTCGAGAAAAGCATTTATTTCTGCCCCAGAATGACACGCCTACCTTGGAGTGGCATTTCGCTAGTAATTACGCTCGCTCGAGTTCCATCCCGCATACTTTATCGCTTGCTAGAAAAAGGTGGCCGCAATGTCACATCATCCCTCAGTCGATACGCTGCTATTGACTCTGCGCCATTTATCACCCTGTCTATTGAGGGAGCGAGGGTGTCCGATGTTGGCGGAGGGGCTTAATTTCTTGCGCAACGCTTTCTCATCATTCGTTAGTGCCGCTTCGAATCAGAAGAGCCATCGGATCTGATGGGATTTTGCGAAATAGCAGAAAACACTGATTGAGTGGGTCGGTCTGAAAGGCGAGAGAATGGGCTCGGAAAACCTGGGAAACACGTGAACGAGAAGGACGCGGCTAGGCATCAAAAAGCGCCGCGAAGCTGCCTTCTGTTGCTTCATAATTTGTATTGGCGCAAGCCGCCCTTTTTTGCGCTCCGCAATGTTCGCTGCGCAACCGCATATGCAATCAAAGACAAAAGGCAGGCGATGAGTTTTACGACCGTCCATAAAGCGTTCGGCGGTGGGGCTTGCTCTTGTTCGCACGTTTCCGCTCTGCACGAGGAAGAGATATGCGTCCCCCCGCCCTCAGTTTCTCGAACGAGTGCGTCTGAGGAGGAAAAGTTTTCATGTGAAACTCCTGGGATCGTCTTGCAATGTCACGCTGAAGAACGAGATAGTATTGAGTTTTCACTCGTTTTTCCCTTGATATTGCCTGCGGGCAAATTGCGGGCACTTACACTTCGTCGAAGTCAGACAGCTAGGCTTTAGAGAGAAAGTGAAAGGCTTTCGAGTGTTTTGTACAGTTCTACTCCGAAGTGTCATGGGCACGGCACAGCTTAGGGGGATTTGCAGCTTTTCCTGCACCAAAAAGGCGTTGCCTGATTGCATATTTTGAAGGCTTGGCGAAGTCTGCTATCTGGGAAGTTTTGGTCAGTCGAAAAAATTGAAATGTGTTTAAAAAAATAGCTATGATCTGCAACTTTAGATGTGGGTTAGAAATTTCGCTAGAATGCGTACGAATTAGAAAACAGACTTTCGGCCCGGTCCGCGGGCCTGGCCGAGTAGGCCGAGGTTGGAAATGTAACGTCACGGGCCCGGGCCGTGCAGGCTGAGCGGAAAAAAGGAAACGAGCCGGGTTTGGTGTGCGAGTCATCCTATATAACCTCGAAATATAAGTTTGTGACAAACTGCAGTTCATATAGATGATTGCTGTCGATGGTAAAAATTGCCGCGAAATCGAAGGAGTAGTTAGAATGCGGCAAAAATGCACGGACACAGGTCTCATTTTTCTTCACTGTTTTTGGGGTGTTTGCAGCTTCGCAGACGGGCCGAGTCAATTGGGGTGGGCGGGCCGAGCTCGGCGAGATTTCGTCACGGGCCGGGCGGGCCGAGCCAAAACGCAACGACCATTGTGGCTTTCTTGCGGACGGACTGGGATTTTTATTTATCCCTACAGCTGGATGTGCTGCTTCCGCTGACGCTGTCAGCTGCCTGTGCTCCCTCCGAATTGAAGTGAAGTTTGAAGCCTGCGTACAAAAGTGAAATATATTAAGCTCTGTAGTATCGAGTGATCAAAAGGTCGTGGCCTTGATCCACGATTTAACCCACAGAGAGTAGGCGGTGGAAACAGTAGTATGCGTCGTGTGCAAAACTGACGTAAAGTGTTGATTAGGGAGTTGAACGCGAAAGGCGGCAATGCTGTGAGCGATGAACATTGCTATTGACCTGATCGCACAGAAAACAGTGCACCTTACTATCGGTGGTGCACAAAAGATGTTAGCAAGCAAACTAAGTTAATGGTACAGCTCCTATTGGATGATGCGGCCATTGGCCAGTTGAGTAGGTGTCGTTGGCACAAAACTTGTCATAGGCAGTCAATTTTTTCATTGTCGCCGACGACAGAAAAGGAAGTTCGAGATGGCCATGCTCATGCGATCAGGTCAATCGATATCGAATTTTTAGAATTGTCCATGATCACTTGATATTTAATATCTATTCGGGGGAACTCTTAAAGTTTTGGTTAACAGCCTTTGCTGTATATAGTTACGGACAAAGTTAACGGTATCCACCCGCATTTGACTGCATGCCTATATGCTCCAGTGGCCGGTTGACGTATCTGAATTATGCATTAGCCTGTTTCGCGCGAAACATTAACTTACTAACATAGGCAATAAATTCTTATAACAAAGTCCTCATG
>JAQGBB010000891.1:0-15881 GCA_034691745.1 Prismatolaimus dolichurus
GACACGCTGGGCTATTGCGTGGTCTGCCCGAAAATTTTTTGCCGAGCGACGCCATAACTTTTGCGCACGCTGACGCATTTATACGTATAAATCAGCCGGATTTATGTGCATCGGAGGCCCGAAACGCGATTTTTCCCTTTTTTCTGAGGCGAAGTTTTCACACTTCTCTCTTTCTCCAGATGCCGCGCGTTGATAAAGCGTCCAACGGTGCGTAGAGCGTTCGGTTCGATGCAGATGGCGTCGGGAACGTCGAAGAAGCCGATTAAGCTCTCGCAGTTGAAGAGCAAGGAAGTGTCGCCGACAAAGGTGTCGCATAACTATGAGCAACTACCGCGAATGGAGGATCCACTGAGGTGTAACGGGCGGAACTATCTCAATCTACCCATCAATAAGCATACGAGCGTTTCGACTTACGCGCTCGCGTCGACCGGCGGCGACGACGGGAACGAGTCGGAACGGAGTTCGCTGAATCCATCCGCGCATTTTGTGCCGCCCTCGCCGCTGCGCGGAAGCCGAGATCAACTCAGTGAGGAGATCAAAGTGAAGACGCTGAAGGGGATTCTGATTGAGTTTTGCTCACAAACTTCGAGCCACGGCGTGCCGCACATTGCGACGAGCGAGAGCAAGCTCGGGAAAGTCGGTTGGACCATCGTCTTCTTTCTCTGCTTCTGCGCGTTTAGCTATCAGACCTACTGGACTATCGATAGATTTATGAAGTTCCAGAAAATCGTCGAGATGGAGGTAATGGGATTGCAGGAAGCAAACGCTGCTTTCTCCGCTACACGTAGTATGAACCCGATGCAATCAGGCGAAAGCAATTGCAGCTAATTGTGTTGTAGCATAAATCCTACTAGCTTAAAGCAATACCAAAGCTAAGACTTTTCTAAAAACGTGGGAGTTTAAAATGTCGGAATTCAACTAACGCTTAGAGACAAGGACTGGTGGAGTGCAACAGACTGTTGAAAACGTTTCGGCTTGGCTTCCTTTTACACTCTTCGTCCGGTCAAGTGCATATCTTGCGAATATGGAAATCGAGTTCAGAAAGTTTATACAGTAATATTCATGCTCTTTTAATACATCATTTAAATTTTATATTTCTTCCACAATCGCGGGTTGGATGGGCATAAACAGTCACTTGTGTGACTTCATATGTGTACGTGCACGGCTCGGGCTGTGTCCGAAATGTGACTTTCCTTTTAATGAATCTTCCGCCGATGACGGCGAGTTGCACGTACGCACTGCTGCTCTTTGCGGGAATTGCACCATCGGATATTATTAAATTAGAGCAAGCTTTTGTCAACAGTGTTGAGAGCTGAAATCTAACGCATAAGTCAATGACTTTCCCGCTATTTTGTGGGCAAATTGAAAAACAAAAAAAACTCGAACCGCGGGCTTCTTTGTTTAGCTTATGTAGCTGTAGCAGCTAGAGAAAATCTTGCTTCAATGAACTTCTATTTATATACAACGGTGCATCTGACGATTTAGCTGAAGTTTGAACCTGCGCCTTTTCCGGCAATCACTTTGTGCAATATCAATCCGTATAAGGCGAGCGAAGCAGAGTTGATATCGGACATAAAAAAATCGGTAATTATGCCTTTTTTCCGTATGTCAGAGCGGATCCGTTTGTCTATAAGTTGGATCTGCGGTTTTTTGTGTCTTCTGCTTCTTCACTGAGCCCTTACGTTGTCTGAGTTACTTGAAAACTTGATAACTCTACCGACAGCTTGAAAATATTTAGCGCTATTTTTTGTTGAATTATTATATTATATTATTATATATTCTTTTTATATTATATTTTTATACAATATTCATATTATAAAATATTTATAAAATATTCATATTATATAAATATGAATTATATATTATAAAATATTTATATAATATTCATATTATAATATATTTATAATATTTATATAATATTATTTTTATATTACATTTTATTATTTTTAATTTTAACTTGTATTATTTTATTTATTATTGTTGATTTGTTTTATTTTGATTTTTTAGTTTTCCCAAGATTATTTACACATTTTAAAATTTTGATTGTCGTTTTAGATCGGCGCTTTCAAGCACATGACGAAGCGGCCGCAAGGAACACCTGCGCCCCCGGACTCTGCCGAGCAAGCTCAACGCAGCAAGCGAGCCATTCTCTATCAGCCCATTCGAGTGAACTGCACGTGCCTTAATCCCTCTCAAGAATGCGTGCCCTTACGCGACCCGTTCGAGCGCAACTTTAATCGCTGCATCTGCTTCGAGGAGACGCACGCGGCGACAATCTGGCCTTGCTACCAAGAAGTGCTTTGGACCCTCGCGAACTGCACGGGCTGCAGTATAAGCGGAAGTTGCCCCCTCCCGTACTCGCGGACAGGAAAGCCCCTCCCCGTCGGCGCGGAGCAGAAGGTCGACCGATGTCTCTGTCAGAACGTGTCAAACCTTTGCGTAATTTTGTCCGATCCGTCGATGGAGGTGGCAGTGTGGAAGCCGTACGACTACGCAACGTGGAAGTATACGACGTCAGCAGAACCGTCAACGACGACGACGCCGAATCAGCAAGTCATCGAAGCAATGGGAATCGAAGTAAGATTATGGTGTTACTTCATTTGTTGCTAGTTACCGTGGTGTACGAAATTTTTGTCCTAAATATCTTCTACTGCAATCAGAAATAGAATTGAAACAGTACAAAAATTTTTGCCGATATTATTTTTTTTGTATTTTTCTTTGTAGCCTGTAATTGCATTTTTCGAATAGCGCTTTTTTCCTTTTTACGTGGTAAACGAGTCAATTTTTGAAAATCGTTTTGAAAACGGAATAAAACGGTAAAAATGAAAACGTTAAGAAAAATATGAAAATCACGAGCAGCAAAAAATCAGTCGGTGACACTTCACAAATGCTAGCAAGCGCCCTTGGGCTGATTGATTGTTTATTGAACCAAGCAACACAAACCATGCACGTAACGCACAAAATGGACAGAGACTGCCAGTGTATTGTGGCATGTGCTGTGGCTCCTAGATGGACCGGATCCCGTTGGGGCCGCTAACGTACACCCAGTAAGATTTAAAAGTTATCTAAACACTAAAAACTACTCAAATCAACTTTGCAGAAAAGCGCGCGAAATGCCTGCGGTGACAGGCAGACGATGCACCGAGATCGAATGGATCAATTTTAATAATTTCACTCGACCTTGATCTTATTAGAGAAAATGATTCCATCTTGTTGGTGACACTTACTGTTTGAGAATGCGCAGATAATGTCGCAGCAGTAAATCACTGCTGTCATGCCTCAGTGCGTACCGTCAAAGAGTTGACTGTGAATGAAATGCATAATTTCAATACTAATTACAAGCTCACTCGTTTTTAAAGCTCTGTAACTTTTCTCGTGACCTTCCATAATTTTGTTGAACCCTATGATCTCATATGGCCGAACAAAATTAGTCCATCACCATATCGCCGGCGTGGATGCAACAGTCCATTGGCTGATTTATATGCGCATCGATATTCGTGTCCAGGGAATGACGGACCAAGTTGCAATTACGGGTCGAGCGCAGGAGGATATAATCTTCATCGCAAACGCGTTGCCGATCGACCTTCGCACAAACATTTCGCAATCGCTCGAGGAATTCGTGCACCGGTGTTCGTTCAATACGCTACAATGCAAGATAGAGCTGTACGCTACTCAAATCTCTTCGCTGCAAGTGCTTTTCGCTACCAACGTCTTAACCCTGCGAATTGCAGAGATTTCAAATTGCACATCGATCCCACTTACGGCAATTGCTTCACTTACAATTTCAATCACACAGCAAAGGTTTATAATTCCCGAGCTGGTCCGATGTATGGTAAGTTGCATGAGCTAATCGCTTCAGGCTAGTGCATCAAACCGTTCTTTTCTCAGGCTTGCGTGTTTTGCTTAACGTCAATCAGTCGGACTATCTGCCGACGACGGAAGCGGCCGGCGTTCGCATGAGTGTCCACAATCAGACGCAACATCCGTTTCCGGAGACGTTCGGTTATAATGCTCCCGTCGGCGCTATTTCTTCTTTCGGGCTTCGCTCGGTACGTTAATAGTATTTCAATATGGATATGACAAATTAGGTTTTTCAGACACGAAAATTATAGCAAAACGTGGGCGGTGTCGGACTGTTGTTGTTGCTGATTGAGGGTAAAATTGGATCGACTGGTGGCAAGTTGTCAAATAGGAGCTGAAAAAATTGGGAACAAGCGACAAGCTGTCGAGAAGAGAACATTTATAAATTGTGATAGACACAAAAAATGATTTGAGGATTTTGCCAAACCTCTTATCTGAGAAATACAGAATACAAAATGGAAAGAAATCTAGAAGTTTATTTTCTTCGTCAGTTGCAGATGATTGAATGAACAGAATAGCAGTTGTCGAAATTTCGACCCGCCCTTTACTGACACCGTCCAGCTGGCTGCCCACACGGCAAGGGTTGTTTCTGCATGAAACTTTACTTTGAATATGAACTGGGCTTTGTCGTTGTTAAAAATCTTCTAAAGAGCAGATGAAATTTTATCATCATCGTTTTGTCATGCTCCACGTTGGGCTCTATGCTGCTACGTGTGATGATCAAATTCTCGCTTAGCATCTGCGTTTCGGCAATAGCTTTTTTGATTCATCTATTGCGGACTGTTTAGAAAATTCTGGAACGGCTGCCCGAGCCGTACGGAAAATGCGTCCATAATGGGACGTCCGAAGCATATTACTATGACGGCGAGTATTCAACGGAAGTAAGACTACGTATACGTAGTCAGGAATTTGGGTAGCTCTTATGGAAAAATGTAGTACATTTTTTGAGAAATAATTTTTTATTTTTAAGTAACTAATTAGAAGTTTTGAGTGTGGCAGCGTTTTTTTCGCTCCACACTGTCAAGCTGACTTTTTCGTTTCCCCCATAAAAGCCTAGTTGATTCAGCACCTCTCGGATACTTTGACCTCGGGCATGTTTCAGAATATTTTAACTGCAGCAACTTAACAAGAAGATGTGATGTGCAACGCATACTTTTGCAGGGTTGCTATCGCAGCTGCTTTCAACGGCGCGTGATAAAACGCTGCGGTTGCGGGGATCCGCGTTTGCCAGTTCCCGATGGTGATCATACGTGTCGTGCTCACAACATCGACGCACGTAAGTCGTAAGTTTTCTTAGAGAAGTTTTCTAAAATTCCAATGTATGTTTCAGGAACCTGCTTAGCGCACATTGCAAACGAGAGTGGTGACTTCTACAGCATGACCAACTGTGATTGTACCCAGCCGTGCATGTAGGAGAATTCTGTTAAAATTTACTTAGAGTGACTAATTTTGTGCTGTTTTTCAGCGAGAGTATTTACGAAGTGACTTATTCTGCTGTTGCGTGGCCTTCAGATAACTATCAAGTACGTACTCCAAGCAAGATTCCAAAAGTTTGTGTTTGAGAAATCTGCTTTCAGGCCGGAAGCTTTAAAAATTTATGCAGCGAAGAGGAAAACGGAAGCTGTTCCGAATATTACCGGTGAAACATAAATTTTTATATTTTATATATTTTTATATTTTGCGCATTTATATTTTGTCGACTAATGCTAAATTAGGGCTATCTTTTTTAACAGAAAGCACACAGCTTTCGTTGAAGTCTACTATGAGCAGCTCAATTACGAATATCTCAGGGAAACTCCAGCTTATGACGTAAGGTTGCGAAAAACTGTTTCAAATTTAATTTAACAAAATAAAATTAATAAAATTAGACATTACCACAATGCAATCAACAACGTTATTTAATGTTTTGTAGATCATAAATTTGCTTTCGGACTTTGGAGGCAACATCGGTCTCTGGATTGGCTTCAGTGCGATCACGATGTGCGAGTTTCTTATTCTCTTCATGGAACTCATTTCCCTTTGCTGCGACGATTCGCAGCAGAAGCGGAGAAAGAAACGGGCTCAGGCGAGAAAACGGACGATAAAGACAGCCTATACGAACACGCTCGTTATCTCGAGCTCATTCGCGCAACCGCAGATTCTTCGTGATACGACGACGGATTTTGAACTCTCTTCAATGACGTGATACTGACTGCAGAAGTTACAATTTTGTTGGAGTAAACTATTTCGAACTGATTATTAGGCCCACTACGTAACACGCAGCAGCCACGTAACACGGAGCCTGTTGCGATTACCTCCGTTTTTTTTGCCGCCGCCGTCGTCGTCAAAAAAGCAGCGGCCGCAAGCAAAAGGATTGGACTGAAACTTTGATCATAAATTCTTTGTCTTGCCCAGAACCAAGTTCGAAGATGGGCCATCGGGGTTGACTGTTCCAAGAACTGGAACATCTGGAACATTTTTTTTATTCAATTTGATGCTTGTCCGCAGATGATCTCGAGCCAAAGCAACCCATCGTGCTCAAATTTGTTGGGCAGATAATTAGGGTAAAGTCACGGATAAGTTTGAAGATGAGTCATTATCATTGAATATTTCAGGAGTTGGCACATGTTAAACATTTTTCTTAACGTGAAGGGATTTCCATAAACGGCGTTTGGCGACACATTTCAATTTTTTGACTCTCGACTGCAAACGTCAAGGAACACTGGGACTAAAATTAATATTGCGTGTACGTTCCAAACTTTTCCTTCCTGATAGCTCAAACGTATTTTATGAACAAACCTAAATTGAATTGGCATGCAGGTTGTTTCCTGCTGCGTGCGTATCGAAAACCCGTCGATTTGGCATTTCGTGCTTACCGTGCATATTTTGCATAAAAATCACGAAAAACTTGTACAAGCACAAAAAAGATCATGATATACGAAACTTAAAGTCGGCAGGCGGATCGTTCCGAAATCCGTTTTGTCCCCTTTACTTGGGTAGATCCGAGAAATTGATGGGCGTATTAAAAGTGGCGCTAGAATGAGTGCGGAATGACTGGAATGGCTTTAGTAGCAAAACTACACTCTGGAAGCTGGCACTAATATGTGCTAACGGCGACAGAGGAAATGATGGCGAATCTGACACCTGTTAAACACAAACGTTTCAGTCGTAAAGCAAATCATAAACTACGTGCCGTAATTCGACGACACCGAAAGTTGGCAATAAAAGACAGGAAGTTTTCGATCGATTGCTTAAGTTTTTCGACGGCATTTCTCATTTCTTGCTTGATTTTTGAGGTACGAAAATCTGGCGTTTTAATTCTGCAATACTAATTGTTTGAAATTTGGAACACTGACTACGGATTCGTGTTCTCTACGGATTCTGCATCGAATTGCTCTCCCACACTTTGCAGTAGGTTCACTGTAGCTCGAATGCAGCTGAGCGAAATTCCCATGCGTCAATGTTTGGATCACTTTTGACGAGCAGCCATTTTCGAACGAGGCATTTTTTGGCAAAGCTACCCAGACCATGATGTAGCTGAGAATGGTCTGTTTCGCTAACGTCCGGATTTTGGCTGTGCGCCAAGACCTATGCGAGCTGAAAGCTGAAAACGAATATCCCTCAGACGGGCTCATCGTCAATGTATTACTCTAGTAAAGAGTGCGTATGCAAATCGCAATATCGAGTTTCCTGTATGCTCCCACCCGGGAGCTCCTGGAAACGGCCCCTGCTACAACCTACCCATCATATCCTTAATGATCTCGTTTTAGGAAATAAAGCTCGCAGTCGCATTGTATTTCTTGTCGCTTTCTTTTCAGGCGTTTCAACGCTTGCTAGGCAACTGCATTTAGAGAAGCCTGTTAAAACAAGTTCTGCTAGCGAGGTTTAAAAATTAATTAAATGTGTTTATGAGCTAATACAGACATAGAGAAGGTTTATACTGTTTACCGCTACGCGCCTTTCGAATATTGCCAGCAGAGTTTTAAGCATTTTGCAACTCAACCGTGGTGGCAGCAGTCATGTGACAAACATTAGTAAGCTCAAAAGTTTCTTCATTCCGTGTTAGCGGAAAAAATACTCCGGTATTTTTTTGGAAGTGTTTAGTGTTCCAGAAGCGTATACGGATTAGTTAGACTTATTGTGCAGCGTATGCAAAGACTTTTACATCCTGCCAAAAATGCGCAGCTTTAAATAAGACGAAACTTACCGCGTCCCATACAAACACACACTGTGTCCTTTTGTGGCCATTGCGCTGCTATTGATAATCAAACCCCAAAGCACGTTTAGTGCGTTTTTAGTGTGTTCTTCGCTTGTACAAAGTATTTAAACGTGTTCCAGAGTTTTCCTTGGTGCCCCAGTCCGTAAGACCTTTAAAAACAGTTTCTAAAGTGTCTTTTTAGGTAAAACGCATTTCAGCTTTGCCTTCTCGTTAAAACTGACCATCGAAAGTGGCAGTATAGATTTCTGTTGCCCTGTCTCACGAGCAGACATTATACATCAAACACTAGCTGAAACTAAATTGATAGAATTCAGAGAAATCAATAGTCCTGGGTAAAACGTACGCTGTATAAGTGCCTGTTGAAAAAGAAATTTGAAGGTGATGTTTTGAAGGAGAATGGTTATGGTTGTACATTACAAGATTACACCGCTCAGACACTTGAGAACAAATTTTAGTCCCAATTTACAGTAATCCAAAGCTTATCCCATAAATTCTTGTTGCGCTTCAACGTCTTTTTGTGTCTGTTCTTCGACTAGACAATTGGGTACTCGGCGTTGCTTTCAATGCCGACTTCATTCACGCCCATAGCTATCTGCAAGTAGAGGAAAGCATAAAACATGAAACACTTCGGAAAGTAACAAGTAGAAACTTACGTAGAAGTAGCCGTTGACACCGTGGCCAGTTCCCCAGCTAAGAATAAATAAACACATTTATGACGACTTGATTCTAGACTTACTGATACAGTCAAAGGCTTATTGCAAAGATCGTATGGAATGCGAAGCGCGCAAGAAAACCTTGTTTTGGTCAAACAAGAAAATTTCGTCAGTTTCTCAGTTTCGTCAGTAACCGAGTTGCTCTCTCTTTTTTTTGCCTCTACCCAAAGTTTAAATTATGCTAAAAACAAAAATTTTCTAAAGTGTTTCACAATGTTCCGTGGTGCTCAAGGCTGTTCTACAGCTCCGTAATGCATCAAGAAAAGCCATCAAAAAACCTGCGCGTTCGGAGAAAAATTTCACGTAAAATGTTATGCACAAGTGCAAAAAAACGCACGGCCAATCGTAATAGGCACACTCACGTGCATCAGTAAGCCTAAAAAGAAAATCGGTAAAAACAAGAAAGTGGAACACTATGAAACACCACAGAAGACTGCCAAACACTTTCATCGCGACACACTAGACTATAATTTTTTGGAGTTTAAAACAGAAAAAACATACATAAATTTTTTCTGCGCTCTGGAACACCATGGAACACTCTGAAATAGCCTAGAATACCTCAAACTTCTGGCAGGATGCAATAAAAAGCAAAAGTTTTCTTTTGAGTTTGATTTCTTTTAAAAACTGCGAGAGAGTACTTCAGTAGGCTCTTGGCGTTTATTATTAGTATTTCGAGATGTTTTATAACACATAAATTTTTGAAAGTGTGTTCTCGCAGGTTGCCTTCCGGCTTTTCCGATTTTTTGTCATGTTTTGTTCTAGTCATGCTGATGCTGGGCTTGCTAAAGCTTGCCAACCTGTTCTTGACGATCCAGTAGGGAATGTCAGCCGTGCCGCTAACCGTTTCACCGTTCGCTGTCGTCGTGTTCACCGTTCCAATGCCGTAGCCAACAACCATAACGTTATGATCGGTGCTGGTGCCACATCCCGATTGGTAGAGAATTCCTGCAATTAATATCTTGCTAGAAACGTGTCGAATGTTTTGGAGACTTCTAGCACTAAAAGTTTTATTTTTAAACGTGTCATTATAAACAAGTTTTTGGAAATGTTGTAAAGCAATACTTTTCACTAAATCAGCAGAAATATACCAGATTCATAATAATTAAACGCGTTGCAGCTTCCGTTTACAGCAACTGTTACGGGGCCAATGTTATAGATAGCGTCGACGATTGCCGTCGTATTTCCGGCGTCAACGAAAACGACGGGTGATGTCGTTTGAGTGCCAGTGTACGGATGAAGGTACGGTTGTATTACCTGCGCTGCTTTTCTTTCACAAGTGCCCGAGAACTATCGCAATAAACAAATAGTTGCAATCAACTCCATTTCAAATTTTTTTAATCATTTTTATGAGTTTTCGGAATTTAAAAATTTGATAAATAAATTTTTATTTATCAAGAATTTTTTGTCGCAGTCAACTGTAATTTTCTTAACTATTAAAAAAACTTTGGGGTATTGTGCCTAGTGTTTTTGCTCGTATTAATTTGAGAAATAATTGAAGTGCTAAAACTGCAAAGTTAATTATATAAGTATAATTTTAGTTTGAAAACAAAACTGTTTTAAAAATTATTTTTATACAAAAAATTGTAAAATAGTTTTAGAACGATTTGTGGAATTTTGGTATAAAATGCTTTTTTTAACACTTGACTGAATTTGCGTTTGCAAACAAGGTTGAAAAAATATGCAAATTAAATGCGGCATGCTTTGTGTAATACTTTACCAAGACGTTTTAAGATTTTATTTTAAATTTTGCGTTTTGTTGTAAGTCCGTTTTTTTGCTGTATAAAACACTTTAGCGTTGCGTTTTTATGCTTGCAAATTTTGGTTACTGTAATTTTATAACTGTTTTAGAACTAATTGCCGTTCTAAAACAAACCCTGTTTTATAATTAAAATGAATTGAAGTTCTAGAACAAATTCGCAAAATTGATTGTAGCTCTAGAACTCCAGAAGAAATACTAGTAAAAACACTAATCGTGACCAATATTCGTACAATTCCGGTATACGGGTATTCCGCTTCCGTTGCGGTCCCGTTCAGCCAGACGCCAAAGTAGACGTAGCTCGCGTCACCGCCGCTCGCGCAACCATTATACGTTGTACCAGCTCCTCCGCAAACTTCAAAACAAAACTGGTTTGCAACTTCAGCTTGTTTCATCCAAAAAGATATATCATACTTCCGAGAACCGGGGAATCTCTGTCCAGCATAAATGCATTGCAAAAGCATTCGATACCCTGCTGCGCAGCGTACGGAACGACTGTTTGATTTTTTGCTATGGCTATTTGCGAGGCTAGAACATCGTGCTAAAAACATAACGGTCAAGTAAAAAACGCTTTTGTAGTAAAATATTGAAATTTTGCTTACACCAGAGCAAGACCAGCAAGATTCGCAAGTCTAAAAAACTTTTATTTTGAAAAACTTTCAGTTTTTTACTTTTGCACATTTTAACGTGAAAAATTATATTTTAATGTTTTGTCCAATCACAACTTACTCCTTGATTGCGGACGGGCGGAATTACGCTGGGTGAATATTGGCGCCAATCCTTCGGTGGGTAACCGTATACTGTCGGACCAGGCGCACGCTTGTTAGCCGGCGGCGGACCGATCAAACGATGTGGTGTGCCTTTAATTTCTTTTGGAGGTATGTGGCCATTTAGTCTCTTCTTTTCGGCGTCGTTCTGAAAATTTTTCAAAATATTTGATTTGATTATTTTTAAAATTTTAAAAGCGTTGAGTTTTAAATTCTAAAATTTTAGTATTGTAAATCATTTAAAATTTAATTAAACTGATTTTCAAGGTAAATTAAAAAATTAAAACAATTGATGTTGCTTTTAGTACCCAGTCGGATAAGTGGCTGTGGCCCTGCTTAAACGAGACCAGACCCTTTGCGTGACGTTCATTATGAGCTTTTATATGTTTATCGGCTTTCTTCCAATTTTCAAATCGCTGTGCCTTCTCGGCGTCGTCATAGGATTTTCCTAAATTAAAATCGAAAAATTGTCGCTAAGGTTGGATCAATCAGAAAGTCAAACCGTGTTTAGCGAGGTATTGCTCATAAGCGTCCTCGTCAGCGTCCTTTACTGGAGTTGAAGTAACACAAACCACCAGTGTGACGATTACGAAAACTAGCTTCATAGCTGAAAAATGCTGCTACAGTTGAAAAATGTTCTATTCTACAAGATTTTATACTCGGTTGTAATGAAGAACATCTGCAATCCTACGCCTTGAAATTGAGCCGGCAGATGCTCAATCTGAGCAAATTCGTAGAAGATGTGAACTGTGTTCACGAGCAGGCACGACGATGAGTGGGAGTTGTTTTTCGTTTGATCAGCGAATTTCGAGAAACGCTGTTTCACTATGCTGGAAGACTGGAAATTTCGATGGCGTTCCCATAGAGGCCAGACGCACATAGAAGAGGTGAATGAAACATAAAAGCGGGGACGTTTGAAAATATTTATTCAACTCCAATATTATTTTTTTCTACAAAGTTTTACTTTCAACATGTTAAAAGCACTTTTGTACAATGTCGACCTTGAAAGTTTCTGGCATGATTACCGCTGGCAGCTTAGAAAATTTTTCGTCGAACTCAGTTCAACTAGTTTGATGTAGTTGCCACTTTGCGCTTGCATGGCCGACACCGGCAGTGATTCTTCGCTGTAACTTCCTGCCCTTGACAAATTCTTCACGAATATGCTATATACAGACTCCTGAACATCTTCTTCATCATCGTGAGCGATCAGGTTACTCGCTGCCGGATTCCGCCTGTTCCGGCATTCTGTCACTCTGTCAAACATCGTGGTACGTGTGAAAACGCAAAACAGCAGACAAGCAAGCTGCCGCGTGCGTGAATCGTCACGGTGTCAGTACCTCGCCGCAATCAGCTTCTGCACGGATCTACGGCGGAGACGCTGCATTTCTTTGCCTTTGAATATAATTTCCGAGCGTCATTACGGTGCGTAGGCGACAGCGGATTCGCTTCGAGAACATCATGAACAAGAACGGGTTGATCGCCGACAAGAGATAGACAATCGCGTTGAAAATGAGATAGAAGGCCATCGACGACGGTAAAAAGCTGGCAGAGAAAGATCGACTGGATAGGCGTGTAGCAGACGAAGTGTACAACAACCGAAAAGACAAACATCTTGACAATGTTCTTCCGATTGCTCAAGCGCGGTTGGAACTTTTGTTGCCCTCGCCAGTTTGTGCTTCCTTCGAGATGGTATAGGTGAGAGGCCTGCACTCAGAGGGTCCATCCGGTGCGGGCGTAGAGACTGGGCACGAAGAGGCGCGGGTCAACAAAAAAGCTGAAGAGTTCAACGATTCTGAACGTGTGCTCGGCGAAATCGAGAGGGCTGCAGTCGACGATGCTGATGTTCGAAGGAGACTACGCTTGAAAAAGCGTATGAATCCGCGAATGCTAAGCTTGCTAACCACGCAAAGCCAAGGTAAGCCAGAAACACATATATGCCTAATCGACTTTGAGCTTGAGGATATGGGATTGCTAAAAACTTTAAAAATAGAACAAATCGTTAAGAGCAAGGTATGAATTTTGTTGATCAACCTTCGTCCTGGACACTTACAAATTAATATGCGTACTTTACATAAAGTGAAGTTTTTTTGAAAACTTTATAAAAAGTTACACTTCCTCAGTCAATTACTTTAATTTTTTACATTTAAAATAGTTTCTATCAATACCTTTCGACGCGAACGATCATCTATGGCGACAGACACGTAGACAAAGAGCTCTTTAAGATACCGAAGAAAGGGACAGAGGAAATTCGACAGCGTCCAACCGTGCCCGTGGAGAGCCATTACGATTTCTGGCATGCACAACACAAGAATGCTCAGATTAGCCGCGGTCGATTGAGCATGGCGACGTTCATCGTGTCGGGAAGCATTGGACGATGCGCTACGAGGATTGCGACAACCATTGCGTTTCCCAAAATTCCGCACATACCAATGAATGTGTAAAGCACACCAAAGACAGTTTGTTCAGTCTAGCTGATTGTTTTCATGGTCGACGTTCACGGCGTTAAAAAATCAATTTCAGCGTCGCTGACGTCTGAAGAACTAAGAGATGAGTGAAAGGCATATGCTTCTATCGCAAGCAGGCGCTAATTTTTTTACGTGAAATGGATAAGAGGGTACCTTCAGTCGCATTTTTGCTAATCCCGCCATTACTGCGAGGTCCCATTTTTTCGGCACGATTGCATTACGAAAAAGGCTTTTAGTTATAAGCACAGTGGAGACGACAAAAAATGCCGAAGGCTTTGACATTTGCCATTGAAAAGCTGTAATATCTCGGTGTGCAAGGCTAATTATGTGCGAGTGTGCAATTCTATAGATTCTGCACAAGCTCAGTGTGCACGCTCAATCAAAACGCAGTGACCTTCAAAGAGGACGTGACTTGAAGATTGGTCGGGTGGAAATTTGGCATTTTTCCATCATTTAGAGCGCGCAATGCCCAAGGAAAGATAGCTACCTGGTCATGTGCCGTCTCTCCGTGAGTGTGTAACAGCCCTAACTTGAGTTTTCCTTGACCGAATCTCAAAATTTTTTCCGGAGATTCTTCTTGTTCCGTAGACTTTCTATCAGCTACGCTGATCAGTCTATCAGCAGGGTTACTCCTCGTTGACTACTAGATCTTTTGCACGCAACTTCATATTTTGTCATGAATAGTAATTAATGACGTCATCTCTGCGCCTGTTTCAAGATTAGAAGCGTCGTGTACCCAGAAATATCGCTCTGAATGCTTGTGATAGGAGCAAAGAAAAAGAGACTGGGAGCAAAGTAAGGAAACGATGCCAGTAAAAGGACAGGATGAATTCGTGATCGGCGCACCTCTCAGACAAGTTGAGCATTTTTGCAGTTTTTTCAGCCAAAAAATTCTTTCAAGTTGGCGAACAATTTTTGATTTGGCGTTTTCTTGACGCACAGATGGCTCAATATGCGTAATGCAAACGCCAGCCACACAGGCTGTCAGTATATGCATAGTTCCCGGCACTTCGTACAAAATTTCTAATGATATACATCATATGATTCATAAATTGCATTCAGTGCTCAGCGTTTCTAAAAAAACTTGCGTGTTAGCATGACGCGAAAAGGACGGAAAGAAAACGAATATTAGCATCCTCGAAACGAAGACCGCGTTCCATGATTGCATGTATAAAAAGCTTTATTACACCAGAAAATTGAACATGACGGTGTATAATTAGCCAGGACAGGCCATACCTGAATGAATCAGCCTCTTCAATTTCCTCTTTACGAGCCAAGAAACTGCGTTTTTATAAGCTGCAGCAGTGTAATGGCAACGTGGTCCAATTGAAAGTCCGTACAGCTTTTTATGCGACAAGACAAAACATAGATTCAACTATAATATAAGGCCGATTTCATCACATCTTTTCGAAGCTTAAGTTGTCAGCTAACTAGCAGCGTCTGAAGTACTTGCTAACTTGATTGAAACGCCAACTGCAACTCGTGCATTTCTTCCTCGTCAAATAGCTCAACGTAGGCGTGACATTTTCTTCGCATCATTAGAATCGGCGGATTCTCTCCGCTGGCGTCTTGGCGTTTGGGCGTAGTTCCGCCCAGGCCATCGTCGCATCTCTCAGGGTCGGCAGTTGCCGGATTTCGCCAGTTTCGACATTCTGGCACACTGCCAAAAAACGTCGTCGTTCGCGTGAAAAAGCAAAAGCAGCAGAGGCAGCACGCCACCGCTGCATCGTAAGTGATCCGCCACACACTCGGTGCCTCACCGCAATCTGCTTCCGCACGCACCTCCAGGGGAATGGCACCGCCGCTTTCTTGAGGCAGAAAAAGAGCACGTAAGCAAACGCGAATTCGCTTCGAGAACATCGTAAAGAGAAGGGGATTAAGCGCCGATGAGAGGTAAACGAGTGCATTCAGCGTGAGAAGGGCGGTTGTGGTTGGTGTGTACTCGACGTCGAAAAGTTGGAGCAGAAAGATCGACTGGATCGGTGTGTAGCAGACGAAGTGTACGACGACGGTGAGGATGAACATCTTAACGACGTTCTTGCGGTTTTGCAAACGCTGACGGCATTTTTTAGTTTGGTGAAGCTCGAGGTGATTCTTTGCCTGAGTCCAGAGTGCCCAGCA
>JAQGBB010000892.1:0-15880 GCA_034691745.1 Prismatolaimus dolichurus
CCTCAAGTCGATCAAGCTCCCCTATGACCATGATGAGTGCATGGACTATAGTGGCGTCATCGCACTCGAATCGATGAAAGAGCTTCGCATACCTAACGCCTTGTTGGACGAGATGGAAATTGTGACCATTTGTGAGCGTTCTCCTCTCGTCGAAGCTGTCGAGTTCACGTTGCGCTTATCCTCCAATCTACAATCGGCAGCACTCAACGCACTTGGCGCTCTCACGAAGCTTGCTGAGCTTTGGTTGTCGATTCACTTAGGAGACGTGGTTGCACCGTCGTTGGTCACCGAGTTCGTTCGCGAGCTTGCTCGAAATTCGGGCGCGTCGCTTCGACGTCTTGTTCTTCCCTGTGAAATGCCTCTTCCAACAGGGGCAATGGAGGCTCTCGCGAACGGATGCGGAAAGCTTCGTTATCTTGATTTTTCTGTCCGCATCGGCGAAGCCGAGCCGGCGTCGATCCGCTTCCTCATTGACTGCATCGTCGCTCATCCGAGTTGGATCCATCAGACAAGAGAGGGGGCGCTTGTCATCGGTATTACCGTAATTCATGACGGCGGAGATGAGGCGGAAGCGGGCCGTGCGGCGTTGAAGGCACTCGCTGGTCCGATGGCAAATTTGCCCCCTGGTGTTGAGCTCTGGATAGGGTAGAACCAACAGCTGTCATAAGTGGTCACAGAGTACTCGAGAGGTATTCATTGTTGATGCATATCACAGGTAGGGTTGGCAAAATGGGGCGCCCCGCCCCATTCCCCAATGGAACAAATTTAAAAAAATGCCCCCAAACGCCAACGAAATTTTTTTGTCATTTTTCAAGTTTTTTCTCAAAATTTCATTTTTAAGCAAATAGCGTGACTGAATCGTTCTCTTCACCAGGGCGTACAATTTATCACTCTTAGTTATGCATATTAGCTTGGTTTTGGCCCTTTAAAATTTATGTCTCAAAATGGGGCACCCCATGGGGATCGGGGGAGGTCAGATTTTTGGCCCCCCCACGCCAACCCTATCACATGTGATGTGTCTTTTCTCCCTCTATTCCACTGTGCGCACGTCTTTTTTTGCCGAGAATCCATGAAAAATTCTACGGGTTAAATGTTTGAGGCGTTGAGAGAGAAAACGATTTCTTTGTGCTACGGTTTGTGTTTGGGGGGGGGCAGATATTTTGTCCCCCTCTTCCCCATGGGCTCCCATTTTGAGAGAAGATTTGATGGTCGAAAACAAGCTAATATGCATGACTAAGAGTTATAAATTGTACACCCTTGTGAACAGAGCGATGCGGTCACTCTATTTGCTCAAAAATAATGGAATTTTGTGAAAAAGTTGAAAAATTGTTTAAAAAATGGCAATTTTTTTTCGAAAAAAATTTCGTTGGTGTTTGGGAGAGGCAGGCTTAAAAATTTGCCCCAAGTGGGGGATTAGGCGGGGCGCCCTATTTTTCCAACTTTAGTTGAGTCCAACGTCGGCGCGTATTGCGCGTTTTATCACTCTTGCTAATTGCTCCCTGGTTATGAGCTAATAGAATATCTACTTCATTATCATTATGTTCTTTGTGTTCATCAAATTCACTTTCATCACAAACCGGTAAACGATTTTTTAGACGAACTTCCTATTCATCTCCCATGCGTAGCTTGTTCTTCGTCTTCATTTTACACATATTTTTTCGACCGATAGTGTGCGTATTCATAAGATGTCTGTTTTGTGTTCACACGTGTCTTCTGTTTGCATTAATAGTGAACCAGCACGACGAGTAGAGGACGTTAAAGGATCACGTGCAGTATATCATCTGACGAAGCGCTGGAACACTTACTGTTCCAAAGTGTTCCAGAAAGTTTCGAAATTTTTGCACCAGTTTTTTTCTTTAGGGTCAGATGCACTTCGGCTTTGCCCACTTCTGCCTGAATTTTCCTGTCCCGCCTCCTGGCTAGAACACAATAGTGCTTTACATTTTTCAGAACACAAACGCTCGATCACCGGAATGTCTTCGTTTTCGACAGTCCCGTCTGCAAGTGAGGAGGTTATCGATCGATTTCTCGGCAATGTGGACGTCTGGGAAAGGATCTTCGAGATGCTTTCGGTAAAAGATCGAATCCGACTCGAGATGACAAACAAGAGGTGAGGAGAATATCGATGAAGATGCCTAGTAGGTAGTGTGATTTCTGAGTGAATTGTTTGTTGCATTTTTCTGGAGCGTGTAAGAAAGATAGCTAACTGTTTGAATGTGAGTGCGTAAGTCCGGTGATTATTTCTGTTTCTAGTGCACTGACTTTAAAAATTTGAAAAGTTAAAAGCATGTGTGCAATAAGATCTACAGACATTTTAATGATATTCTTCCCCGATGTTCCGAACACTGTTGAAAAATGTAGAACGCGCTGTGATAGAGCATAGAGCACACAGAATTATTGATTAGTCTTATCACATGCGGGCACAGAAGGTGTATTTTTTCGGCTGCCTATTTACTTGTTTGATAGTTTGATCATATTTTTCGCACAGGCTTGGCATCCTCATGTTCGAGTACTGGAAGCGTATCACCTCGTTCGACACTGAGTGTCGCACAGAGATGAGCGAGAATCTCTTAACGAGCAAGAATGGCGAGAACCGATCGGCGCCCTTGCTCGCCATTTGCATTGATCGAATCGGCGATGCTCTCCGATCACTGACCATTCGTGAGAAGTCTTTTCCGACCACTGTTTGGAGGGTCAATCTTCGCTCAGTCGGTGAAGGATGTCCGAACATCGAGACGATCAACTTTGTTCTCGAGAATTGGACATTGGACAATGTTCGCTTTGATTCGTTCTCTCGCTTAAAGACACTCACAATCAGCACTCCTGGAGGAAATTTCGCCGAAGCATCGCCCTCCGTCTTTATGAGCATTCCCGTCTCGATCGAGGTGATTCGTGGACTCGAGGGAAAGAGGCTTGAGCTCTTCGAGGATGCCGCACAGACTGAAGCCTTCTTCGCCGATCGACCCTCTCTCAGGGAGGTCTACCTTGGTCGTCTCTACACTTGCGATAAAAAGTATGCGGACATCTTTCGCGTCATTGCTGAACGATGTCCCAACCTCAAGTGCATCGAGCTCCACCCTTATAACTATGATGAGTGGATCGATTGTCGTGGCGCCATCGCACTTGAGTCAATGAAAGAGCTTCGCCTTCATGAAGTCGAGTTCAACGAGATGGAGATTGTGACCATTTGTGAGCGTTCTCCTCTTGTCGAAGCTCTCGAGTTGGGCTTAGACTTTTCCACCAATATCGATCTGCAATCAGCAGCACTGAACGCACTTGGCTCCCTCACGAAGCTTCGTGACCTTTGCTTGGAGACTGCCTCTGGGGACGAGCCTGCACCGTCATTGGTCACCGAGTTCGTTCGCGGTCTTGCTGGAAATTCGGGCGCGTCACTTCGACGACTCGAAATTCTAGCCCAGGACGGTTATTCTTTTGCTCGCATGCGTTTTCCAACAGCGGCAATCGAGGCTCTCGCGAACGGGTGTGCAAAGCTCCGTTCTGTTAAGCTTCAAGTCTATCACGACGAAGCGGAGCCGGCGTCGATCCGCTTCCTCATCGACTGCATCGTCGCCCATCCGAGTTGGATCTATCAGACGTTCGCGCCGACACTTGAGATCAGTATTTTCGTAGGTCATGACTTCGACAATGAGTGGAAAGCGAACCTTGCAGCGTTTCAGGCGCTCGCTGCTCCTGCGGCAAATCTGCCCGCTGGTGTGCAGCTCGACATAGGGCGGAACTAACAGCTGTCATAAGTGGTCGCAGATTACCTCACAGGCATTGATTGTTGTTGCATATCACAGGTAGAATTGGCAGAATGGGGCGCCCCGCCCCGTCCCCCCAATGGGGCAAATTTTTAACAAATGCCTTCCCCAAATGCCAACGCTATCACAGGTGATCTGTCTTTCATCCCTCTATTGCACTATGCGCACTATGCACTAGTCGAGAATGAAACCTTCGTGAACGTAGAGTGCGAGTGTAACTTCTCCATGGCTTGATCGCTGTACGTTGTCTATTCATGGTCTGTGCGCACGTCAATGCCTCATAAATTTAGCAATTCTCTGCTGACTGACACCTTCCCATTTTGGTCATGCAAGAAGTGCGCTTCAGGCACCGCAAACCTGCCGACAGACACTCGGAAGAGTCTTGTTCGTCAGTCACGTGAATTTGGCTGACCCCGAGCACCACTGTTTAAATGCGTAAAGAGATTCGAGCGAGCTTGATCGTCACATTCAGACGTAGTTTAGCGTGCAATACGAATCATTGGACCGATGCACTACCAAGAGCTAACGTTAAGATTTGAGCAGAACATTATGTTGTATCCAGTTTACGCAAGGTTGCGAAAATTTTGCTAACCCAGTGCTTTAATGTGCTCCAGGTAGGTTGTTCCGTGCTATTTCATGATATAGAGGTCTATAGTCTTTCCCTCCGAATTCGGGAGGGCTGAATGTTTTGAAAACACTCCGCGAGCGAAATGAGGGGCGAAAATTCTGATACGCGATTCTAATTCTAAGGCGATCTAATACGATATCCGCTTCATTATTTTTGCATCCTGCCTAAAGCGCGCAGCGCGTAAGCAAAAGGAGGCTTACTGGTCGTTCTGGGATTTGCCCCCTCTTTCCCATACTTTTCTCTCCTATTTCCACCCTCAAAAAATTACATTAACAGGGTTCGTACCGACCTCTTAAACCGAGGGCTATTATGCAGTTTAAAGAAACTGTGTTTATCTCCCATGCGTAGCTTGCTCTCCGTTTTCATTTTACACATGTATATTTCTTCAATCAATAGTGTGCGTATAAAAAGATGCCTATTTTGTGTACACACGTGTCTTCTGTTTGCATTAACAGCAAACCAGCACGATGGTACTAGGCAATGTTCGAGTGGACAGTGCTTAGATTCCATGACGGTGCTGTGACGGTGACATGAAATGCACAAGTGGACCGACAAAGTCGAAATGCATGCGACCGTCAAGCGAAAAAGTAATGTACCGTATATTTGAGATGTGTTGTAAAATAACTCGAACACTCCAGAACACCCAATGTTCAAAGTTCAATGCCCAAGCAACAAAACAGAGGTCGGCAACAAAAACTATTCTTTAACGAGTCCTTGGTTTAGGATCGGTCGGCCCGGCCCGAGATTATTTTTCCGAGGCTCGGCCCGGCCCGAGATTATTTTTTCAAGGTCCAGCCCGGCCCGCGACCATCTCTGGTACGTACCTCAATTTTTTGCTATTTTTTCGAAGGGAATTCAAGAAACTCTCTCGAACCCCATTTACTAGAATCGCTGGTCTAAACATACAATTGAATTTTTAAATTTTAAATTCGAATTAGAAATTTCATGGTTGCTCTTTTTTCCAAGCGTAATGCCGGCTTCGTCCTAGAACCAATTTTACAGAGGCCGGAACCGATCGTTCAACTTCGCATCGTCGGGACGCTATCTAGCGCCTTATGACCTATTTACGTAGTGTGCTAATGATGAAACTAGTACGCTTAGATATCCATGCTGCTGATTTGTATGAATCGGAGTGGCTGTCATGTTGAGAGATTCTATCGCGCTGCAGATGCGCTCGCGAGTGATTTGTGGGTAGACGTTAGTCATCAGCAGTGGCATAAACGCGAGCTGCAGCTGACGAAGAATCTGCTGAAAATCACCCACGATAATCTGCGGAGAGAAAACGTCACGAGCCGGAAAATTTTTTTCTAAAATTACCCCCCGCAAAATGTACATTTGACGTAAGTTTTTTCTTATCAAAAATGTCACCGCCAGTCTCTCCTAGAGCTTAGACCATGAGCACAGGGTTCCCACCAAAAATCCGACATCGAATTTTTAGATTTTTTTAAGGTTTTTTTTTTTAAATTTTTAGACGTTGTAATTTGTAATAAAGACGTCTATTTCATGCATAAATTTCCAACCAAAATGTCCGTCGTATCTGACAATTATTGAAGCGAAAAAAATACAATCCTAAACTCGCGGCGAAAAACTTATTAATTTATGGTTTTCGAAACCAGACTTTTTCATTCACGGACGATTTCCCGCGAATAACAACGTCAGTGGGGCAAAATTTTAAGACTTAGCACAAATTACTAAATTTTAAGACTTTAAATCAATGTCCAGTTTTTAGACTTTTTAGATCTGGTGGGAACCCTGTGAGCATGCTTTTTGCATGTGCGACCCAGTTAAAGCTGCATATTCTCAAATTTTCGATCGCGATGCCGTTCTACTTTATTCTCTTCTTCACCATCGGAGCCGTTTTCGCACAATCGCGTCCACTGCATGGAATCGATGATGGCCACGTCCCGTTCCCGTTTGGGGCAAGAAATCAGCGTCAGCAGCTGTCGTCTTTGCTAGTCGAGCCAACGAAGCGCTATTGCCCGCCGCTAGTTTGCGACTTTGGTTATAACCATCGCCGGCAGCAACGACTCAAATTAGCGGCCGAGGCGGCGAAGGCTGCTGCTCTGGCACGATCGGCGTTGCAAGAAAGGACTGTCTAGGCCATACATAATTTCACGATGACAAAAGCTGTATTGTCGCTGTAAACCGCTTCACCAAACACGTATAGATTTTCATGTCGAGTCTGGCTTCTACCGTAACTTTCTGAATAATGTTGCACCCAAATAATGTTGCATGCAACATTGTTTGGAAAATAAAACCCATTAGCGTTCAAGTGAAACTTTAACGAGATAACAACACAAAAAGCTTTTATAGTGAAACATGCTTGCTGTCACATGTCAAGGGAATGGCTTTTTGCACGACTCCTAAGCGCCCTCTGCCGACTCGGCGTTTGTGCTGCCTCCTGCAGTGGTCGTTGAATTGACTGTTGTGTTCGTCCAGACCGAGATCGCCGCCGACGGGTTCTGCTGGCAGCTGCTTCGGCGTTGTGCTTGTCGATGACAGATTTTGCGATTTTGTAGTGCCCATGACGAAGGCTGCGTTCGTTTTTGTATTCTCGATCTGGAAACTCAAGAATCTTCAATTCATCCTTTTGCGTGACCAACACCGGTCTGGGGCCATCCATTTATGACGTCATGGTTTGGGGAGAGGGCCAATATGACGTTATGTGCAAAAGATATACTATGTTTATATGTTATAACATATGACGGAGGGGGTCCAAAAAACGCACTTTTTACGTGACGTCATAAATGGATGGCCCCCTGGCGGGAGAAATAAGAGAGTTGGCAAAAATTTGAGACACGGCTAGGAGCCAGTTGACTTCTTTCGGTTCCGCTTACTGTGCCTCTGCTTGAATGCTTCGAAGCCATCGTCGTCTTCAATCGCAACTGCGAAACGAGCAGCGCAAGAAAAGTCACGTGATACATTGCTTTTCACCACTTTAAAAATCGAGAATATCGAAAAACATTTACACATCGATTGACTACATCTGATTGTCATAGAGCTGCACATATGTAAGCTACCAGCTGCGTCAACATCAAACGGCCAACGATTCCGCAACATCAACCACGTTGTTAGCTCTAGTCCGAAAGACCACGTCCTGGTGCTCTGACGTCTTCCGGTGTACCATCTGCTTCCTGGGCGTCAAAACAACATCAGACCTGGATGCTTTGCGACGGACTGATCGGCCCCCTACATGTATTTTACCTCTTTCGTGGCGAAGTCAGTTTCGACGAGCTAGAAGCTTGCAGCTTTTGTTATCACGCCAGACTCATCGGACTGGTGGCAGCTGCGGGCGACACCAGCCGTGACATCAGAACACATAGGGTTAGTGTTTAAGGGAGGGGGGGCAAAAATTTTGCCCCCCCCCATCCCCATGGGGCCCCCATTTTGAGGTAAAAATTTTTCAGACTGAAACTAAGCTAATATGCAACACTAACAGTGCTAAATTTTACGCCCTGGTAACAGAACGATTCGGCCACGCTATTTGCTCAAAAATAATGGAATTTTGAAAAAAACTTGAAAATTTTTTCGAAAAAATGGCAAAACTTTTTTTGGAAAAAAAATGCCGTTGACGGATGGAGGGGCATTTTTTAAAATTTGCCCCATTGGGGCGGGGGCCTCATTTCACCAACCCTAGAACACAGCGTCCGGATGTTGGTACAGCTAGCTGTTTCCTCCTCACACTTTCACAACAACATCGGCACGAGGCGGTTATCCACTGTAGACGTGTCATCTGCAGAGAGCTTGCACAAATATTTATTCTACTCTACTAATTTAAAAACGTTTAATAATTTTATTATTTTGCAATTTTATTAACTCGAAAAGTCTATAGCTCTCGCGACTCGCGTTGTTCTAGGGGTCTTCCACAAAAGACGTCCGAGCCGAGGGGGGAGGGGTGTCCGGCCGAAGTGCAAAAAAGTGGACATTTCTGTACAGGGGGAAGGGGGGTCGGGCCAAAACGGACGTCCAAAATTTTTTTATGGGTAATGCGAGTTTCTGCTACAAGGCTAAAATCTTCCCGTTCCGTTTTCCGTTTTGCATCGATTTCAGCACTTCAAATTGACATTTTAGCGCCTCATTTCAATTTTATGGCACAGTGAAATAGCCCAAAATTGCGTGTCTGACAATGAAGCTCCGCTTAAAGTACTCAACCACATGCACGTTGCAGTCTTTCCTTTTAAATACAACATGTCACATATTTTGCCTTTGCTTGGACACGTTCAGAAATTAGCTTTTCGTGTTGAAGTTTTGCCCTCCAGCACACAACTTTCGCATTTGGCTAATTTTAAATACGAACGTGGACGATTCAGTCGAAAGCTGTGCAACTATCATTTTTAAGTTTTCTCATTTTCAACCAAATTAGTTGATTTTTTAGCTAGGTCTTTAGCCCGCAAAACAGAATGAGCAGAAATATTACCTGGAGAAATTGCGCAATTCCGCAACCTCCAATGAATGTGCTAGTGTTCCTTCGGGATTGACTTTTTCGCCAAGTCGGAATCGGGATTGGCAAAAATCGATCCCGGGATCCGGGATTGGTTTCTTGACGCATCTCTTGGTTTGATAATGTCAACAAAGAGATCGAGGTGGTACTTTGCTGGCCCAGTTTGACGTCCTACCGCCAACGGAAGGCGCAGAATGCACCTACGATCAATGATTTTACTCGTACTAGAATTTCTTTTGCAAATAATTGCAGAAGCAGTCGCCAGTTTTCAAAAAACGCAGATTTTCCGCGAACAAAAAAATGAAAATTTTTCAAAAATATAAAATTTTTGAAAATTTCATGAGATTTCACTAACTTTTCGGTTGAAAAATCATGATTTCTAATCCCAGATACCGAGGGGTTTGGCATTCACGATCCTGAGATCCGGGATCGGGACTGGAATTAGGAAAACAGCCGGGATCCCTGGATCCGGAATCGCGATTCCGAATGAACTAGAGTATGCACACTTGTTCAACTTAGGTATAAAAAGTTGAATCTGTGTATTGACGTTAGTTTGTAAGCTCGAACCGAAGTGGACGTCCGGAGTAGAGGGAGGGGGGGAAGGGTCGGGCCAAAACGGACATTTTCGGACAAGGGGGAGGGGGGTCCGAAAATTCAAATTTTTCTCAGACGTCTTTTGTGGAAGACCCCCTACTAAAACACAAAATTTTCCATCCAGAAATTGGCATTTTTTAATACTTGCACTTTTATCTGAAAAACCAATGTGCTAAAAAGTTTTAAAAATTTATATAAATTTTTTGCGAACCGTTTCGCAGAAGGGTAGCGAATATAACTTCTACATCTCTTTGAGTAGTTAAAGCAGAAGAAATAGTATTTCGAGGTTTTATCCTTTGATAAATATATTAAATAATAGGGATCATGGAAAAACCACGTGTTCAGGGTGGAATAGGGTGGGGGTGACCCAATAGAACACGTTATGCGTTACACGCAAAAAAAACACGAGGGGAGGGTGGGGGTCCAAAAATATTATTTTAGAAACATGTGATTTTTGCATGATCCCCTACTACAGTACCTAGCTATATACAAAACCTCAACGCCCGCTGATGAGCGTGTGTGCTAATGATGAATTTAGTACGCTTACGTACATATCCATGGTGCTGATGCGTATGAATTGAAGTGGCTGTCTTGTTGAGAGATTCGATCGCGCTGCAAATGCGCTCGCGAATGATTTGTGCGTGGACGTCAGTCATCAGCGGTGGCACAAACGCCAGCTGCAGCTGTCGAAGAATCTGCTGAAAATCACCCACGATGATCTGCGGAGAGAAAACGTCACGAGCCAAAAGAAATTTGTTTTCTAAAATTACCCCCAGCAATATGTACATTTGACGCAAGTTCTTCCTTATCAGAAATGTCACCGTCAGTCTCTTCTAAAGGCTTAGGACATGAGCACAGGGTTCCCACCAAAAGTCTGACGTCGAATTTTTAGATCTTTTTTTAGAATTTTTAGACCTTGTAATTTGTATTAAATACGTCTATTTCGTGCATAAATTTCGGACCAGAATGTCCGTCGCATGTGACAATTATCGAAGCGAAAAAATACAATCCTAAACTCGCGGCGAAAAACTTATTAATTTATGGTTTTCGAAACCACACTTTTTCACACACAGATGATTTCCCGCGAATAACAACGTCAGCAGAGCAAAATTTTTAAAATTTTAGCACAAATTACCATATTTTAAAACTTTTTAGACCAATGTCTGGTTTTTAGACTTTTTAGACTTGGTGGGAACCCTGTGAGCATGCGTTTTGCATGTGCGACCCAGTTAAAGCTGCATATTCTCAAATTTTCGATCGCGATGCCGTTCTACTTTATTCTCTTCTTCACTATCGGAGCTGTTTTGGCACAATCACGTCCACTGCATGGAATCGATTATGGCCAAGTGCCGTTCCCGTTTGGGGCAAGAAATCAGCGTCAGCAGCTGTCGTCTTCGCTAGTCGCGCCAACGAAGCGCTATTGTCCGCCGCTAGTTTGCGACTTTGGTTATAACCATCGCCGGCAGCAACGACTCAAATTAGCCGCCGAGGCAGCGAAGGCTGTTGCGCTGGCATTATCGGCGTTGCAAGAAAGGACTGTCTGACGTAATTTTCACGATGACGAGAGCCGTGTTGTCGTTGTAAACCGCTTCACCGAACACGTATGGATTTGCATGTCGACTCTCGCTACTACCGTAACTTTCTGAATAATGTTGCACCCAAATAATGTTGTCAGATTTTTGTCCGAACATTTAGCTATTCTTTTGCTTACGCTCTTCGGGCTTTAGGCAGGATGCAGGAAAAATACTCAGAATAAATAAGTTCAACCCATCCTGAAAATCCATTGTTTTGAGTACGGACTTGACGACTTACTTTGGGACACATGAATTCGTCAAGGTCCCAACGACGCTACTCACATTACATAACACGGGCTAGGTATCTTGATCCACACGGTGCCACCCATTCGCCTCTCATACCACGTCTGTGTCACTGAAGCGTTGTCCGGCGAGCACAGTGACACAAACAGAATCAGACCGGCGACGTTCGACCATTGTTCGAGTACCAAACGCCGTCGACTCTGTCTTGTAAAGTCGCTTGACCATTGATAATCCAACATTTGTGCTTTTATTCGCCTGTGTTTCCTCACAAAATATACCCACAAAGCGCGGGTTTCTTTTGAGCACATGTAGAGATCGGGTTTGGGTCGGTTTTCTGGGTTCGGTTCGGGTCAAAATCCAGGGTTCGGGTTCGGTTCGGGTTTGGGTCAGGTTCGGGTAAACATAGTAAAAAACGTATAAAGGTTCGGGTACCCGGGTTCGGGTCAAAATCCAGGGTTCGGGTTCGGCCCGAACCTTACCTCTAAGCACATGCTTCACGGTCGGACAAATCAATTATCTTGTCATTGCTCACGTTCTACGAGCTGTCTCTCTATCGCTTTCGGTCCGACCACATGTTCGTGATGTCATACATGAAGGTTCCTCGACAAAGCAATTCGGTCGTTGTTTTTCATTGGTCTTCTGAGAAGCGAGTTGCACAAAGTTCGTGCCACAAATAGCAGCACTCTAATCTTGATGTTAGTTATTCCAAAGTAAATTGTTAACCGAGATCAACTGTACTGATGATCGGAGATTGTACATGATGCTCAGAATGTGGCGTCTTCGAAAGAAAATTTCGTGTCACCGCCCCCAGCTGATTCATCATGTTCAGCGGGAGCGGAAAAACGATCGTTGTGTTCTTCTCGGTGCCGATCGTCTGCAGTGTTTGCAGATAGCGGAGCTGCAGCGCCGCCGACGGATCGCCCATGATCTCCGACGCCTCTCGGAGTGCCTGACTCGCATCCTTCTCGCCCTTCGCGGCGACCACTTTGGCCTTCGCTTCACGTGTCGCCTCAGCTTCGGCGGCCATCGCGCGTTGAAGCTGCCCCGGCAACTGCATATCGCGCATCTCGACCCGCTCGACCTTGACACCCCACCCCTCAGTGACACCGTCGAGCACTGTTTGCATGTGCTGCGCGATGACGTCCCGCTCGGAGACCATCTCGGCGAGGAGCTTCGTGCCGAGCACATTCCGCAGGGTCGTCTGCGCGAGCAGCTCTGTGCTTTGTCCCGGATGCTCAACATTCATGATTGAGAGCATCGGATTGACGATTCGATAGTAGACGACGGCGTCGACGGTGACGGTGACCGAATCCTTTGATAGGACCTGCTGTGGAGGGACACTGTAGGACACCACGCGGAGGTCGACAACGCGGTAGGAATCGGTGCATGGGAGGACGAAGAACATGCCGGGACCAAAGGCACCGCCAGAACGAAGGCGTCCGAAACGAAAAATTACCGCGCGTTCGTACTCCTAGATGAAGAAAATGGTGCTGAAAAACCCAAACGTTTTGGCAGACGCCAGCGAAGACTTTCTACCTGAACGACTCTCACGCACGCCGCGAGTGAGAACGGAAACGTGACGATGATGAGGATCCACGAAATAATAGTGAAAAACAGGGAGCAACACGTCATCATACCACCGCTGATTCCTGGCACCTGTCCCTGTGTCTGCGCATGGTTTGATGTGATCTCGATCATTTCTGGTCAGACAAATTCGATTTCCAAGCGCTCTGTTCACGCAAGAGTAGATATGTTAGCGGCAAACCCGAGAATCCGGCATTCCCGGGAATGTCAGCGACTTTCGACAACCACGCGAATGCATGCACAGATCTAGCACAAAGAGCTAAATTTCCGTATCAGATAGCTGGCCAAGTGCCAGACGATGACTTTTCGAAAAATTAACTTAATGTATTGCCAAAGGTCTGACATAGAAATTCAGCTCTTTGTGCCACATCTGTGCATGCGTTCTCGAGTTTACCGAACGTAACCGGCATTCTCGGGAATGCCTAGGCATTCTCGGGATTGCCGGATTCTCGCGTTTGCCGCTAATAGATACAAGCATCATAAGGGACAATGAACCGCGCTGCTGCTTTATCCAACGTTTGTTCAACTGCCCGATTATCGTCATGGTAACACGTGGATGTGCATGAAACCTCATCGCGAGCAAAGAGAAACGAAGCTATGTCTAATTCGGGCAGACGGGGATGCAGTCAATATGTTTGTTTCTAAAAATTTCAGAAGCGCCGTGCAAGTATTGCTGGATGTGGTGTGTAGTGCTACTGGATGCTTTTATATAAGAAGTAAATAGAGAGAAAACTTCACGATGCGCCACCTCCTCATTTTAAACCGGACGTCTTTTGTTGCAAAACTCCAAGCTAAAGTGGATTTGCTACTTCACAGTGTTTGGAGTGCTTTTTAATAGAACAGCTAGTTACTAGGGGGACCTTCCATAAAAGACGTCCAGAGCTAGGGAGAGGGTGGGGTCTGGAAATTCAAATTTTGTGTAGACATTTCCTATGTTCAGCATATAAATGTCCAGACAATCTTGGGGGAGGGGGTCTAAAAATCCAAATTTTTCTCGGACGTCTTGTATGGAAGGCCCCTAACTTGCTAGAGTTTATATAGCACTACATTGCCGCACAGAATTGCGCACGACAATGAGCTTTTCAGACCCATTGCCAGCTTGATGTCGCCCGTACGTCTTCACAATAGCGACCTTAATAGAAAGCAAGCTGCAGCAGCTGCTATAATTTTGTCTAGAATGAACCCCGGGGACACAAACAAAGAACGGGCAAATTTGTTCGAAGCTCTTGACTGACTTGTTACGTATGTGGGTCCGCACGGCAGTGGCGATAATATAGTCGTTGCATTTTCCCTTCAGAAATTATCTAGCGCGAAATCCGCTGAGAATTACCAACACGCTTCTTCGAAACTTAAAATACATATTCATTTATTTTCAAAACTAAAATACAAATCTGCATAAAGAAGTAATCTACAAGTATCATCAGTACTTCATCACATGCCTCAGCGCTAATTGTATTTATTTTAAACAAGGGGTCTTCCGTAAAAGACGTCCGAGAAAAATTTGAATTTTTGGACCCCCTCTCCCTAAGCTTACTGGACATTTACGTGTTAAACATAGAAAATGTCTGCAAAAAATTTGAATTTCCTAACCCCATCCCGCGGACGTCTTTAATGGAAGGCCCCCTGTTCAAGGAAGCCTATTCAGCACACTGAACTTGAAAAGCATCTCAAACTGGCAACCATGCTAAAGACCCTCACTTTTCTCACCTCACTCGTGAGCATCGCTTTTGCCTCTCAACGAGACGCTAATGATCCCTTTTCTCCCATATCCTCAATTGAGTGGTTGCCGAAGACGACGACAGCACGGGCGATTGCGACGCGTTCAACCGGTCAGCGAGCTATTGTCAGGATTGGCGCCATTTTGCCCGAACAGCTTGGTGCCAGGCGCATGTACATGGCGCTCATGCAGCGAGAGATGACGGAGTACAATACGAATCGACGGCGTCAACGGTACGCGTTTCCGAATCACTTCTATCTCGAACCGGTCGTGCAATTCCTCAAGACACCCTCAAGTCCGATCGAGAATATCGAAGTGCTCTGCAATCACATGATCGCTAACAATGTAAATTGATAGGTTGGGGCTTTCCATAAAAGACGTCCGCAAAAAAATTCGAATTTTTTTGACCCCATCCCCCTGTCCACAAAAGTTGCATATCTCCATGTGTTAAAATTATCGTTATATCCCCTCCTTTGGAGAAAAACCCGACCCTCCCCACTTCCTCAGGCCGGACGTCTTTTGTGGAAGGCCCCTTGCAGACCAAAGCTTCGTTTCGGATTAGCCATTTCTATAGGTAACAGCCATAATGTACATTACACCGTGGGAGATGTACGGCGAGAGCACTGCTTCGTCGCAGTATCTCATCCACCTCGCACGTTTTACGGGAATTCCTTTGATCGCATGGAATGCCGACAACTCGGGCCTGCTTTACAAGCGCAAGGTGATGGCGTCCCCGTCTTCGGTCCGGCCCAGTGACGTCATACATTCTCACGGATGTAGGATTTTGGCAAATACAGACTGTTGCAAATGGCGAACAGTCTTCAACTACAGGTCGCCGCCATGATGGCGATCCTCAAGTACTACGGCTGGAACTACTTTTCCGTAGTGACGTCGTACATCGCCGGATATAAGAGCTTCATTCACGAGTGTCAGAGCTATGCACATGATAGAGAATTTCCGTAAGTGCTTTGCGACATCCTGCGCTGGGATTATTCGGACGAAATTTTATGAAAACTTTACGACTTCAACGCAGCCAGACTTTAGATTTTCGAAATTCGAAAACCGACTGACCGTTAGATTTTCTAATGTTTTTCGCACGCGCAGCGACAGACCATTTTATCCCAAGAAGCTACGAAAGGGAGGGGGGTAGCGCGGCTTTTTTTAATCACCCAGAAGACAACTTTCAGCTTAAGTCAATACTGTGATTAAGCATAGATCAAAGCCTAAGCCTCAGCTATAAAGCTAAGCTAAATGATGAAGCTAAAAGTCGTTTGGGTGATCAAAAAAGTTTTTTTTTCCGGAGGCCTACCTGGAAGGAGACGCTAGTAGACTGCATGG
>JAQGBB010000893.1:0-15868 GCA_034691745.1 Prismatolaimus dolichurus
GGACAGAGGTCAGAGCACATTGTCTGAGGGTGAGTTTCCATTACAAGCACAAAATTTAGCGCTATACAAATTTTATTTTCAAAGCACATGGAATAGCACTTCTGGAATAATCCCCCTGGGGGGATTATTATTTTGTAAAAACTTTGGTCCAAAATGGCGAAAATTGAATAATCCCGCGGGGGGGGATTAATCAAGAAAGTACGGTAGGATAAGTTCCCCGTTGTACCCCCACCCAAAAAGGGCGGAGGTCCATCGGTCACTCCCGCCCCCTGCCAAAGGCGGCCCCGCTTTACCTCTACTGCGAACCTTGGGAAGGCTGCTCTGAAAATTTTGGCAGAGAACGTTTTGACATTCTAGCATTTTCACCGCATTGAACTTGCTGACTTCGTTCGATAAAACAAGGGGATGAGCTCGGCGACTTGCTTCGGCGTTCGCCGTAAATTACGTAGAGATCACGCATGTTTGTTCCAAGCTTCGGACATTTCAACAAGTTCAGTTAGTTCAGAAATTTTTCGGAAGTCTATCTCGCGTTTGAGCCAATGTTACTGGACAGCTGCTCGGTCACCGTTAGAAGAATGGTGCAAACATGTTGCAAGTGAGTGAACTATTTTGCTCATTGCCGTATTCGTTGCTAAATGTCCGCTACAGACGGCAGGATGCACTTGGGGCTTTGCTTGGCCCCTTGTTCTTCTGTCAAGCTTGGCCGCTTTGCCGTAGCTTTATAGCTCCTTATGTGTATCGGCCTCAATTTCTTCGGGTGAGATTGAATCCCAGTTCTTCGTAGGAAATTCCACCCGTATACTAGCAACACTGCTCGACGTCCGCAAGCTCGTCACATGTTAACTACGGTTTCACTATCTCGATAGCAAACTTGCGAAACATACCAATCTGCAAATGAACCCTCTGTGAACAAAGAAATGCCTCGTTGGTCAGTGCATCCGTCCGTGCGTCAGTTCCAGATCTCGGGGTCGAGTGAATTGATTTTGACAATACGATTCGTTATGTTTTATGTCACTCCTGTGAGCTCGAGAGGCACCTTTCGGCATTTTTTAGCCAAAGACGAAAAAAAGACAACCCTGAAATTTCTGGGACAAAAACACTATCTCCAACAGCTAACCATACGGTTCTTTCGTCAGTGGCAACAGGCAAGCCAACAAGCAGTGGTGCCGAAAAGTTTGGCCGCCGCTGGCCTATCAGTTTAGTTTATGGACAACAAGCGACTAGAAAAGTTTACCACAGCCAAATGCTTCTTCCGTTACATCGACAAAATATGAATTTGCGAGAGATCACAGCCGTCGGTTGAGGTTGAACCAGCTGATTTTGCTTTCGGTGAGAATCGCCTTGCGAACATCTTTCAATTCGGCTTCCTCGAGCGCTCCTTCAAAGACAATTTCGGTGCGGCCACCCGTCAAGACCTCTACTCGCTCACTGACGGACGCCTGCTCCTGTACATCTGACTCTGCAAAGCCGACAGCCGTCTTCTCGTTCGCACGAAACGTCAGCTTGCACAAACGATCGACACGTAACTTTGGAATCTCGCGAAGAAGCGAAAGAAACGCACGTGCCTCGCCTCTGAAATAAAACCGACTCGTCGGATCGTTCGGCAACACGTCCACCGAGAGCTGCCTTCGAGGAAGTTCGTCCGTCTGCGAGATCAAAACGATTGAAACAGGCTTCGAGACAACTCCAACGCGGTAGCTGTGCTTGCTTAGACAGAGAGAGCCGAAAAGGCCTTCGCATCCGCGCGGAAAGCTGAAGCCACTGTCCCCTTCGAAGAAGAGTGCACAAAGCAGGTCGATCAAAAATTCGAGATTCCTCGATTCATTGGAAAAGATTTGCGCGAAGATTGAGTCGCGAATTTGCACCGCTTGGACTTCGTTGTGAATCTGAACGAAAAGGCTGGTCAATATGTCATCGTTCATGCCTTCATGCTCTTGCTCTTCCAATTCGGAGTCTCTGTCGTTGTAGTCGTCGTCGATCAAGTCCAGTTCTTCGCGCAAGCAGCGATTAAAAACATGAAACGCCTCAGATCGATCGACGAGAAGGCCGGCAACGAAGACGAGAAACTCATTCGAGAAGACACCTGTGCACTGTCTTTGATCGAAGATTACACGAAATTTGGACGGATTCGCGACGGCGAAGAGGGCGCTGAAAAACTCCTGAAAAGTCTGATGAGGAAAGCTGAGACGTAATTGACGCCGCGATGTGGCATTGTCTGCGACTAGAAAACCGATCCGTATCGCTCGATCGACGTCGATGTTGAATTCCTTCAGCTTGTCTTCGTCGAAAGAGAGCTGACTCGCACCGAAGTAGGTATCAAAAGCTAGTTGGGTGAGAGGAAGAAAGACAGCGTCGTGAACACTCACTTTAACGAGCTGAGCGTCGGTTCTTCGCTGTTCTTCCTCGCACATCCACTTGCAGACGACAAGATAGAGTGCTGTTTGTGTTCTCGGGAACTCCTTGTCGTTCTCGTCCCAAGAAATTGCGTCCTTCTCCGCTAGTGCGCACAGCATCGAAAGAAGAAGCGGGGATCTGAAGAGCCGTTCTTTTATCTCTCGATTTTTGTCCAGAAACCTCATCACCCTTTCCTTTTCCGCCTTTTCGCTACAGTAATTCTCGATGAATCTCGCAATGTGCGAGCTGAGGAGTCCCCGAAGTTCAACCGGAAAGAACAGCTTTGCATTCCGCAGCGCCGTAGGTCGTGACGTCACGATGAGCGGGAAAGGCGGCATCGACGTGAGGATCTGATCAGAGAAAAAGATTGAGTTCAACTGCTCGCATAGCGGCCGAAGTTCGTCGAAACCGTCGAGAATGACGAGAAACCTCGATGCATTGCTCCCGAGCCATGTCTGCACCTCAGCGAGGTCATCCTGGAGCTGAGAAGCGCACATCTCGAGGACGCTCTTCACTTTTGTCCTTACATCACGCAGTGAACGGACAAGAAGCAGTTGGACGTGGGAGATGTAAGCGTTCGAATCATCGACGATGCCCTCGACGCTGCGTGACCAGTCGTGGCAGATTTTCTTCACGAGGGTTGTCTTTCCTTGGCCCGGTTGGGCGGTGATGACCATCATCTTTTTCTCGCGTTTTGCCCCACCGTACTCGAAGAATTCGTGGAGTGCTTTCTGGTAGTCGTCGATGGTCTCTTCGCCACGAATCCTCGTGAACTGGACGCTGACGAAGATAGAGTCGATCGGGACGGGTTTGACGCTTTGGAAGAGGCTGATGGTTGAGTAGGATTTGTAGTCAGCGGCGAGCTTTTGGCGAAGACGATGGACAAAGTTTTGCGTCGTTGGAGGGGCGATGCTTCTCGGAATTTCTAAAAAAAAAACAAAGTGATGCTTTATAATAACATTTTTGCCGGTATGATGGAATTCGATTCGGCATTTCGATTTTTGAGTACACGTAGTACGGTCAGGCACTTTGAACTTGAAGACAGCGTTTACGGCGTTTGCGTCTATACGTTTGTTTGCGTTTGAGGTACGTCTATACTCATTTCCAAGCAAGAAGCTTGGCAACCGTAACCTCCCGGTAGGTTGAGTATCTTACTGTGCAGCTACGACTGTCGATAGCTGAAAAAATGCCCTTGGGAAATGTTCGGTATACTCGAAGAATTATGGCAAAGCTAAAGAGTTGTTCTGCAACTATTAGGATAGAAGATTGCACTCTGCGTCCCTCACAATTTTGGAGGAAAACGCTTCTCTGTGATCGCGAAATAAGAAATGGTTTAGAGAATAAACTTTCTTCAAACTACACTTGATACACATGCATTACAGCTGAAAAAGCCGCAACTGAGCACCGAATATTTCAGCTACTTCGGTCCTACAGCGTTGACAAATGCTTACCGGCACCCGGCGGCGCCCCCGGCACCGACCATCCACGACCGTCCGCTAGAAGTCTAGCAAGCTTGCTGAGTTTCTCTCGATTCTGGTCGATATATTTCTGAGCAATCTGGTCCATCTTCCCAACAAGATCCGCTCGATCCATCCCCACATTTCCGAGCCCTTGTCCAGCGTTCAAGCGCTCATAAATGTTCCCCGCGCTCTTCGCATTCGCCGCAACCTGCTCATGCGTTGCCTCGCACTCCGTCGCAATCTTCTTGAGCAGCGCGATAGTCTTCGTGAGATCTCGATTTGTCTGCAGACTTGAGATTCCCGTCCCCAGGGACACGATGACGAGCTTTCGACCTGGTGCAATTCTCTCCATCTCGGGCACGACGAGGCCAGCCGGGTTGTTGTGTCCGAGCCCACCATCGACGAAACGGCGGAAAATCCCTGGCGATATCTCGATATCGATTGGCAAGAAATAAGACGGCGCGGCAGAGGTGGCACGAGCGGCTTTCCATATCTCCGGATTTGCCGGAGTGAATCGATCGACGTAGTTGCGAAAGAGGTAGTGCTCGGTGCCCTCACATGCGACGACGAAGACGTGAGGTCTCTTCTGTGTTTTATCCGCCTTCGCGGCCTCTTCCTGCATTTTCGTGTCACCATTTCCAAGAATTTTGTCGATTTTCTCCCTCATCATCGTTTCGAGTTTTTCTGTCTTGTGCTTCTCCGTCTGGACACCGCTGGCGCCTTGAAACGCCTGCTTTATAGACGCCCCTAGACGACGGAGTTTGTTCCTTTTCGCTTTCGTGAAGAGCTCGGCACCAAGCTTTGGATAGTAGGTCATGCAGTCTTCGACTGCGGGGTCGGAACTCCGGATGGGAACTTTGAGGATACCAACGAGAATGGCGATGATACCGCCGGTGCTGGTTCCGCAAATGACGTCGAAGAGTTCGTTTGGCTGTTTGCCGGTCAGTTGGGCGAGGCACTCGAGAATACGAAGGGGTAGAATGCCTCGCATGCCGCCACCGTCGATGGCTAGAATGTAGATGGTGTCGGGGTCGGCTGCGGCTCCGTTTTGCCGAGCTGGTTCGCGGGGTGATAGCTCTTGCTTATGTTCGTTGGTCTAAAATTAGAACGTATGGTTTGGTTGTGAGACTGTTCTGACCAACTGCGGCTGTAGAAACAAATGGAAAAATGAAAGTAAAAAAAAAAACAAAAAAATTGAATGGTAAGGTAAAATAATTTAGCTGTAGGCTAAGTGCTTTTGAAAGCGTAAAGCAAGAATGTTGAGATTACATGAAAATTTGTGGTGCCTAAAGGTAAGGAGTGAAAAATTAAAGTTTTCCTAAACGCGAATTTTCAAAGCAAGATAAGCGATAAAAATGGTTGAGAAAGGTACAACTTTCAAAAAGTGCAAGGTTTTTCGCTGTCGAAAATACTGACAAATGTTTTGAAAAAATTTATAAAAAAATTATAGTTTTTTAAACGCGAATTTTCAAAGCAAGAAGTTTCATAATTTATCATTTTAAGCAATAAGCTTCCAACTTTTAGCACTAAAAACTTCCTGGCTCAAAGCCAGAGTAATATCTCACAATTTTGACTATCTAGCGATAGATGGCCTGCACACTCGACACTTCTAGGTCCGCACCATCTATCAGGCATCAAGCTTTTAGCTAAGTCCAACCAAACATGGTTTCAAGAAGTGGTCGCGACAGATTCTTACGCAAATCACCAATTGTGCAGCCGATTTTGAGCAATGTTTAACCGAAACATATTTGGGGGATAATCGGAACAGAGCGTCAATTACGATAATGGAGACCTACATTCAAATCTACAATGATTCAATCAAGAAAATAAACGTTCGACTAGTTTCTACGATAAAGAGAACAGAGTGAAGCAAATGTCAGGTAACCTGTTTCAGTCTTTCCCCTTCTTCCGTCAAACGCGCCCCGATATCGAGGTTGAGTTCCTTGCACGCGTTAAGAAACGGGATCCACCAGTTGTCCCTCTGCTCTAAGTTATGAAGAAGGCTTTGCACTGTCGCTGCCGAACCATGCACGTAGTTCGAACGTCGAAAATCTTGAGCGTCGGAAAGCGAAAGAATGCCACTACTGGCGAGTTGGGCAAGGAAATTGTTGAACGTCGCCTCTGGTGAAAGAGCGGCCGTCAGGTCAGACCGGAGATTGGCGAGAGCGCGCGACCACCGTTTGCGCTCTTCGGCGCCCGTCTCCGCCGCCATGACGGGCTAGAAACCGTCAAACTTTTGTGACCTAAGGGAGAACCACAATTATCAGCAAAAAGTCCTCGAAGTACAGGGAAACTCGGGATTTGACAACGCGGTCACTGGCGTAACTAGAGCGACTAGGAGCTGTCCCCCTGTGGGCTGGCAAAATCGAAAAAGCACTGTGGGTCTTCTTATAACTTTTCCGAACCCCCACGGAAAAATTTCTGGTTGCGCCGATGAACGCGACCGACAACAGCACAAGTAATTGGCAATAGCCGAAGAGGCATCCTGTGGCCGAAAAGCGGTCGCGACGAAGCGCAAAACCGCGCAAACTTTTTAGTTTAAGTAGAATTAAAAAAAATTGTGTAGAAAATTACCTTCCCACGCGCGAAAACCTTTACATACGCACAAACGCGAATCTGCGCTAAAGAATGTTCTTCTCGCCAGAGGGCGCTTTTCTCGGGAATACAGCTGATTGGTAAACGCAACTGCGCACAGTGGTCTTGTGTTCGACGTACTTTTGCACGCGAAGGGGAAGCGGGGGTCGAGGGGGAGAAGGGGGCGAGGGGGACGAGCGGTGGGGAATTCTCGGGGAACCAGTTACGCTTCGTTCTGCAGGATGCAAAAAGCAAAAGGGTTTCGGGCTTCGCCACAGGTAGGCTTGGTACTTGGGGGCATGGCATTCTTACCCCAGGGTTTCCCGTGAACGGGCAATCCTCCCTCCGTGACTAGTCATCAACACACAGCAACAAATATTGGGCGAGAGACGGCTTTCTTGGTTCAAAACAAAACCAACAAACTCAGTTCGGATTGGAGAGATGAAAGTTTCTTTTCTTCTGAGTTTCGAGGGAAAATGCTCTCAGCTTCAATGGCGGTAAGCGGACATGGAGAACAAACCCTTCGTCTGACTTCAAATGTTTTGAAAACACAACGGCAACAGTCAGCAGTTGTTTGTTGCAAACTTACACGCCACAAAGCACCAGTTTTGCACACATTGCTAGAGCCGTGGTGCTGAAACGCACGCAGATGTGCACTTTCTCTTCGCGTTATGCTTGTCGTCGCTTGTGCGGTACCCCTAGCATTAAAATTCAAAGGCACTCAGCTGCAGCTTAATAGAAAGCCAGAAGCACGAATGAACGACGAGTGGAAGTCGGCGCGCGGAGCAACCCTGCCGTTTGAAATATGTTCATTTCCAAAAAAGGCGACCAATGGTCACACAAAATGAGGGTTCGAGATTGACTTTGTCAGTTATGTTTTCTGTGTCACTATTTGTGTGGTAATCAATTTCCACAGTTTCTGAATTTTCTTGCTACACGCGCTGCGATGACAGCCGTGAGCAGGGGGATGGAGAAATACCCTTCGAAATTTTTCAGAATTCAATATCAAAGCCACTGACGGAAACCCGGCCGAAAATTTAAAAAAAATGAAGTAGCAAAATCCAAAATTTTGACCATTTTTTGCATTTTGCTTGGCAGACCGGGAGGGGTGAGTGATTTGCAGCCTTTGGCACCTATGACGATGTCTGGTTTCTACACAGGGCCCAGACTAACGAGTACGAAACCACTGCAAGTACAAAATTAAAAAGAAATAACACAAACTTGGGAGCCACTTAGATTGAAGATCGTTAGAAATGCATCAAACGTTCATGAGGATCACGAGTTACATAATGATATAGAAAGGGTGCTTCCAGGTTGCACGTATTCCTAGCACGGCGAAGTGCAAAGTAAAGGTTCAGCAAGCAATCGCAACTTTTCGGCATTAGTTTTCTCACTTGAGACTGAAGGCTGAGAAGGAGAGAAAACTACGTTGTTGGTTGGAGAGCGCGTTGAGTCACAAACAACCCGACGGCAAAAGAGAAACCAGTCGCATGATCGTTCGCAATGTCAGTGTAGCAAGTGCATCTGGGCGACGTTACTACAGCTGCGTTTGCGAAATCAGCGAAGCGAGGTTTTTAAAACTGTACTATTTCAGATCAGTGTTTAGTGCATGCATATGTGTGCGGTGCAGTGTTTCTTCGGCGGTACAGAACAAAAACCAGGAAGCACCGACAATAAAAAACCCAGGCACCGACGTAATCAGAAATTTTAAGGAGGGCCTCGAGAAAAGTGGTAAGGGGGACGCTTACTACCTTTTTTAGAAAATTCTCGACAGGGGCTAGCGAAAAATGATAAGGGGTCCCTCACTACTCTGGATTTCGCGAACCCATAAGCGCAGCCCCTAGCCCCTCTGGTGGCGTCAGTGACCCCGGGGTTTCGCCGTTTTTTTTGCTGGGCCAAAATCTACAGGGATCCGAGGCAGCGGCGTTGCTGGACAAAAAATTCTGGGGAGTCACAAAGTAGTAATTGTGCTTTCCCTTGGTCCATTTTTAGAAAATTGAAAAAGCTGTATTGTAATGTATAGTAGAATTTCTTGGTATCACTTTTTTGTCGTCCAGGTCTGGGGAAAATCCCTTTTCCCTCCCATCAGCGGCGTCACTAATCCCAGGGGCCGTTGCACTGCATCAACATCGAAAAACACGACCAGATGAGGAGTGCCAAAAATAAAACGAGATGCCACTGCCATATTTTACAAGAGCGTTAGCTAATATACATCAGTAGGGACTTGAATTGCACTGCCACGAATGGGTACACTGATCGTTTCGAATTTCATTACCCAACCTTCCACAAGCTAAAACGCACAGTTATGGTAATGTTGCTCTTTCGTTTCGCCATCGCTTCTCTCCTCTCGCTGTTGGGTGTCTTCGGCGAAGTTCGCTACAACGCAACGTGGGAGTCGCTCGATGCTCGACCGTTGCCGACGTGGTACGATGAGGTTAAATTCGGTATCTTCATGCACTGGGGTGTCTACTCGGTTCCGAGCCTCACCAGCGAGTGGTTCTGGTTGTATCTTCGCACCGAGAACAGCTCGGACGTCTTCGACTTCATGCGACGTAACTATAAACCCGGTTTTACCTACCAGGATTTTGCACCGATGTTTACGACCGAATTCTTCAATGCGACTCAGTTTGCGAAGCTAATTCGAGCGTCTGGGGCAAGGTAGAGGAGATGGAGGTCGACGGACTGCGCGGAGATCTTAGATGTACCTGTTGTTTTAGATATTTCGTTCTGACAAGCAAACATCATGAAGGCTTCTCCATGTGGCCGAGCAAGTTCGCCTGGAACTGGAATAGCGGAGATGTTGGGCCACATCGCGATATCGTTGGTGCGGAATGTAGCAAATAGGCGAGAAGCTAAAAACCGGGTTTAGACCGAAGTTTTTAATAAAGAGTCCGTCAAAAGTGGACAGGAGTGGTCTTGTTTAGACTGCATACGTTGTTGTACGTGAAAACTTAAGGCGCGTGGCTAGGCGTTACGTAATGTTCCATTGTTTAAAGTTCATACTCTCTCATTGTTATCGATAGACTCCATACTTTTTAAGCTTACTTTCTGGTTAAAAAAAACGAATTTTACGAAAGAAACTGATGAAAGCTCATCTCTCATCGCAAACGGTTGTGCACAGGCGAATTAGCAGCTGCGATTCGAAGCCAAACGCCAGACGTGCATTTTGGGTTGTACTATTCGCTGTTCGAGTGGTATAACCCAGTCTACTATGAGGACAAGCTGCACTTCTTTTTCAGACGCAATTACGTTAAGGCAAGAACTTTTAGTTATAATAACTTTGATGGCTGGAGTCCTCAAAAACTTCTTTTCCACTTTAGACGCACGTGCTCCCTCAGCTTACAGAGATTGTGAACACCTATCGTCCGGATATTCTCTGGAGTGACGGCGACGGTGAAGCACCAGTGGAGTACTGGAATTCTACCGGATTTCTTGCGTGGCTTTACAACGACAGGTAGATTCTGCAGAAACCTCAAAATACAATTGGTTTTTCGACGTTAACGCTTTGAAGCCCAGTAAAGGATACAGTCGTTACGAACGATCGATGGGGATGGTTGACGAACTGCCATCACGGTGGCTTCTATACGTGTTATGACCGATACGACCCCGGTGTGCTTCAGAAGCACAAGTGGGAAAATTGCATGACTGTCGACTCGGGATCGTGGGGGTTTCGCCGAACGATGTCGCTTAGCGATGTCAACGACGTTGAGTATTTCATTGAGAAACTCGTCCGCACAGTGAGGTAGGAAGCGAAAATATTCGCAGCGAAGGGGCTCATCCACATATGACGTCGCCTGCCGAGGGTTAGAGGGAGGTCAAAAAATTTTCCATGGAAGGTGACGCTACGTGTAGAAGATAGCCTATGCTTATGTGTTAAGCCAGGTGACCGAAGGGGGGGGGGGGTCAAAAATTTCGAATTTTTCGGTGACGTCATATATGAGTGAGCCCAAGGAGGGTTTGACAAAGCAACTTCTCTAGCTGTGGCGGGAATTTGTTACTCAATGTTGGTCCGACTCACGACGGCCGAATCGTGCCGATCTTCGAAGAGCGTCTTCTGCAAATCGGACAGTGGCTCGATGTTAACGGCGAAGCAATCTACGGAACGAAGCCGTGGATCTACCAGAACGACTCATTAGCCAGAGACGTCTGGTTAGTGGTCCGCTTAACCTTCGTATAAGTCTACGGAGCAAGCTAGGAAGAAAAATTAGCGGTCTTCAGGTATACATCAAAAGTGCGAGATTCTACATCGTTGGATCCTCGTCGTTTGTACAATCGCCAGCAGGAGGAACACACTATCGTGTACGCAATCGTCCTCAGTTGGCCGGAAGATTCGCAGCTCGTGCTCGCTGCATCTCAGTTGACGGCGTCAACAACGGTAGCGATGCTGGGCTACGACGGCGAAGTCCACTTCAAGCAAACTTCACGTGGTCTTCAGATCGACTTCTCGACCATTGTGTGGCACAAACTGCCCAATCTATGGGCGTGGGTCTTGAAACTCGAAGGTCTGAAGGATGATCCTACCGTACCCAGAATGCAAGACGTAACTGGTAGCTGAGCTTGTTCGTAACAGAAGTTTCAATTAGCTTTCGAGGAAACTAATCATGAGGACTTTGTTATAAGAATTTATTGTCAATGTTAGCAAGTTAATGTTTCGTGTGAAACACGCCAATGCACTACGACTAGAAACTAGTCGCTGAAGAAAGGATGCAGTCAAATTATTGCATTCTACCGTAAGCACATGCACAGTGCTCTCGACCGCAGAAGCTAAAACCTTTCGTTTTACCAGTTTCCCCGAAGGCTAATTCATGCATTGCTTTTACCACCTTGAAAAAATAAGCGTGAAACAATAAAAAATAAAAATAATCATTTTCAGCACTACAGATACTCTGCAGGTTGTTCCCGCAGGAGTGCACCACTGAATACGTAGAAGGGTGCAAAAATAAACTGCAAATGAAAGCTCACAAAGCACGCCAAGTTCACTGCCTGCAGGGTCGACTGCTGGACGAGGTCATAGATTTCTCCCGTCTCGTACGCATCCACATGAATAAGCCGAAAGAGATTCAGAAGATGATTAGGAATCTTGAGAAAAACGACGACAAATAGTAGAGCGAGAACAGCAGCCGTTGTAAGCCGTCGATGTCGTCTGACCTGTCGACGGAGCCGTTTGACGGCAAAATCGACGCGTCTCTTCGCATGTGCTTTCGTCTTCTTCGCCGTCACCTTGTCGGCAAATGACGCTCGTTCGCGCGTCGACTTCACGAGTATCGAGATAGGAATCAACGCGGAGCTAACAAGGTCGACAAAGACCGTTCCATTCGGTTGACTCACCGAGCTCACTTTAGCTCTATGCGAGTGCGTCCCTACTCGTATGAGTAAGCTTCGTTCAACACCCGTGAGTCGTGCAAGCATCGCGACATTGGTTACCAGGGTGATGATAAATGGTACAAAGCAAAACAGGATCGTGTTCGTCCAGCTAATCCATGTTAGCCAGTGATCATCTGTCTCACCGAGGATACACAAGCCGTCATCATTGCTCTCTGCGATGACCATCAATTTCGCGTTGATGAGAGAAGCGAGAAAGACGAACATCGTGAGTGAGAATCGTTGTCCGGATGAAGATCGTACTTTCGAGCAAGTGCACGGCAAGCGGCGGCCTAGCTTCGAGAAGACGGTGACGTAGAGTTGAACAGCGATTGCGGCTATGCATGGCAACTGCACGTTATTCGCAATAGCTTGCACGTAGAGGAGTGACTTGCAGCAGAAGTCGTGCATCGGAAGTGCTCGACTCACACGCTGTATCGCCATCAGGAATGAGATAGCGAGGAAGGTCGCATTCGCGATGAGGATCGCTGAGACGTAAGGTAGAAATGTGTAAGCCCGAAGATTTCGCACGAAGCGGACGAGGCAGCCGACGGTGACGACGAGGCCGGCGATGACGCAGGTGATGAGGAAGTTTAGCGAGAAGTAACCGTGCTTGCGGTGGACGGATGGCGCATCGCTGGTGGCGTTCACGAATACTTCGTCGTCGGCAAACATTAGCACGTGGATCTGGTGCGTCAACGTGTTTATGTGCTCTTTGAGGAAATGAAACTGCTCAGAGCAGAAACGAGGACATCAACAAGAGTTTTGTGCAGGCTCCTCAAGCGCACGAAGAAAGCCGAGCTATAATGTGGCTTCACGTTCAGAGTGAGAAAGAGCGAATGCGTTGTAGATTATCAGGTCTTCCTTCAGCCGCTGTGTCTCAATTAAGCAGAAACTCCTGCTAAGCTTTTCGTGCAGCTTCGACTTGACGGAGAGCGAAAACTTTGTAGTGCACTGCGCGCTGACGACCTGTTGCGATTCGAAGATTTTATGCGAAGCACAATGTGTGCTCGCGAAGGGTAATTACTAATTACGAAGGCATGTGTAGAGCTAATGATAAAAGAATTCAGGGATGCTCCAGACAAGGAAGCAAATAAGAGAAGGTACGCTACGAAAGCGGCATCCATGAAAGCTATACCCGCTTGGGACGTCGACAATATGACTTTCTGGATCCTCCATGTCGTGACCTTCGCACATCGCGCACTTTCACTGCGCCTAGCTCACGTGCGCATGCGCCTGCAGCAATGACGACACCTCGTCGCATACACCTCATTTAGCTGCGTCTGATGATATGGGGTCCTCACTCTAGCTGCGCTCTAGCACCCATAGTGTTGCAAAAACTAGGTGAGACCTTTGCACAGAAAGGAATCGCGATTTTTTAGATCACTTGCTCTGGTCCTTCGGCGCTCCTCGCGCTGAAGAGCACCGTCAAAATGTACTTCAGCAATGTTGTAGCCCTTGCTTTGGACTACACGACGAGTGTTGAATGGACGCTGTGCGTTCACGCTAGCTGATTTGACGCTCATGCGCGAGGGCCTGAAAAATCGTGACCTTCGCACACGCAAATTGCAAAACTTTGGACGCTTACTGTAGCCAGGAAAAGCAAAACCTAGCAAAGCGTAGGCCACTGCATGAAAGCGCTTTTCACGTAGATATAAAATGAGCCCTTGCTCGTTCCGAACGGTGAAGAAAATATAGAGAAAATTTGCTTGAAGACAACCAGTGTGTTTCCGTGGTAAAAACTTCAGTCGAAGGTCACGTGACAAGCATACGTTCTCATGGACGGATCAAAATGTCAAAAATCGTAAAAATTGTGCGTTATTAAATTGGTTTGACGGTTTGAATCGAAGTTTTCCGTAGGGAACGATATTTTGGTTTCTAACTTTTTTTAAACATGGATGAATTCGTTGGAATATACCGTATGTTCCGTAAAAGCTTGCTGTGAGCTACCGGTGGTCAAAAGGAATCGAAGTGGTTCGATTTCATTAAACCTCTCAGAATTATTCGATTTTATTCTTTTTATTTTTCGCCAGCAAGGTTTCGAAACCATATTGCGCAGCCGAGCGTTTTTGATTTAACCAATTTTCATGCACTTTATTACCCTCTCACCAAGGTTTCGCCGAGTGAAGGGGGAAGCAAGACCTAGCAAAACGTAGGCCACTGCATGAAAGCGCTTTTCACGTACATGTAGAATGAGCCTTCGGTCGTTTCGAACGGTGAAGAAAATGTGGAGAAAATTGAAGACAACCAGTGTTTTTCAATGGTAAAAACTTCACTCAAAGGTCACGTGACAAACTTGTGCATTCTCATGGTCGGATCAAAATGCCAAAAGTCATAAAAAAATTGTGCGTTATTAAATTGGTTTGACGGTTTGAGCCGAAGTTTTCCGTAGGGAACGATATTTTGGTTTTTAAATTGTTTCAAAATATGGTGATTTAGGTGGAACATACCGTATGTTCCGTAAAAACTTGATGTGAGCCACCGAAAGTCAAAAGGAATTGAAGCGGCTCGATTTCATTGGACCTCTCAGAATTATGCGATTTCATTGAACCTTTTGCCAGCGAGGTTTCGAAACCATATTTCGCAGCCGAACCTTCTTGATTTAACCAATTTTCATGCACTATTACCCTCTCACCAAAATTTCGCATTGGATTGTTATTTTTTACTGTTTGACTGCTATCAAATCACTGCTTTTGCAGTTCAACACAGATGCTCAACCTGTGTTTCAATCTATTCGATTCGATTGATCCTGATCGATTTTTAGGCTTTTCAATTGGATTTCGAAAATGTTTGGTTCTGAGCGTCCTGACAGTCGCTACTTTAAGCTCAAATTCAACCGTGTGATCCAAGTAACACACAAAATCTGCAGCAGCTCTCTCACTTAGTTAGCTAGTACTCTTAAGTCCAGACCGCTTTAGCCTTTAGTATTAGTCATGTGTCCTCTCTGCATGCACTGCACACCTTCCCTGCTCCATTGACCATTTAAGTTCTTCACTGTCCGGAAAATTGTTGTTTGTGGTCGCTGATGCCAAGATATATGACGCAAGCTGAGACGCAAAAACATAATTAGCAAGTCGTATTCGATGCAAAATCCTTACGCAGGTTTTTACTGATGCAAACCTTATTTCGGCAAGAAGATCAGACAAATAAGTTGAAACGGTAATGCGTTTTACGTATTTTAGCATCTTGTCTGGAGCGCGCAGCGCGTAAAAAAGGATAGCTAACTTCAAGGTCAGACAAAAATTATCCCCCTGTCCCTCACCTTATCCTCTACCTATTCCCCCGTATACTCCACCTACCCCCCTTATCCCCCAGCCACCAGTTAGCGGACGGCGTGAACACTACAGGCGTACCACTACGACTCCCACACCTATCAACTCACCCGTACCTGGACCCCTACCTCTATCCTCGGTAGGTTACGGTGGGGTTCGGGGGGACCAAGCTCCCCCGACAAAAATGTGGTTTTTTCATTTTTGGTGGATTATGGCCTACTTTGTCGCTCTTGCTGCAAACGTCTTCGCCTGTTTGGTTTTTTTTTGTTGACAAGGCAGGATGCTTTTCCGTCTTTGCCGGTCCACTTGTATGTACGCGCGTCATTTCCGTTTGAGTGTATTTCTGTTCGCTCATGGATCATTGGGTTACGGTAGGGGTTGTGATTTGGTACCTAGCAATTCGTCCAGGGTCTTTCGACAGGGACGAGGCTGGAGGGGCTTTTCATTGGACAAGACCTATTGGTTCCGCCCGTTCGTTTACATGCAGTAAACATGAATAGGTGTAAAGTAGAGTGAAAACTGTTGCGTATCCACTCTGAGCTGTGAAGTGGTTCGTGTTTTTCGATTCCCAGCTTAAAGGGTCAAGTAGGTAATTTTAGTGAAATTTGTGAAGCAAACTGCGCAAGTAATACTTCGTCTACGCAGTCGTCTAGTAGCTCTTTGTGTGAGAGTAATAGTCGTATGCGTTTAAGCAGAAAGTTGCTGAAAAAAGTTATTTCACGCATTGAAGGTTTGCGTAGTTTTCTGCAGAAATCGCACGCAAACTGATAAATGCCAACAGGTAACTGTATTCGGCAACTTTCTGCG
>JAQGBB010000894.1:0-15858 GCA_034691745.1 Prismatolaimus dolichurus
AAAGTACTCGATCAGCAGCAACAAGTGGTCGGCGGCCGCTCCAATGCAGACAGCTCGCCAGTTTCACGCCGCGGCAGTGTTGAACGAAAAACTTTTTGTCGTCGGCGGAGGCAACGGCTCTGCTGTCTTTTCGTCGGTGGAGGTCTACACGCCGTCGACCAATAAGTGGAGTCGCGTAGCCGATCTGTCGGTCCTTCGGGAAGGTTGTGGCGCCGCGGCCGTCGGTGGCCTCATCTACGTCTTCGGCGGAAAGAGCAGCACCAGTGTTTTCGACACCTTTCTGGATTCGGTTGAAGTGTACAATCCGACGAGCGACTCGTGGCAAACACTGGCGGAGAAAATGAATGTTGGACGCGCTTACTTTGGAGTCACCACGGTGGATGCGTTGGGAGAAAAGAAAAGTAAGTCGACCAATCTTTTTGCCTTCAATCGAAGCAGCCGAAGCCGTCTTTAGCGGCTAATTCGAAAGCATTTCGGTGCGAATTAGCATAGCGGACTCAAATTTCTTCTCTCATCAAAGTGGCGCTGCTATTTTCTTTCTTGTTGCATCCTGCCTGGAGCCAGAAGGGCGTAAGCAAAAGGCTACTAACTGGTCATTCTGAGATTATTCCTCACCTATCCCTCCTTATTCCCCCCGGACCTTTGGTGTCGAAGTTCGAGGTGCCTATCACTATGAAGTCTGCACTCCAAAACATCAAGACATTCCTTGCAGCGACATGAGAAAACGTGTTTCTGGCCATTTAGGCGGTTATTCGAGACAAGAATTCGCTTACTGTTGGCAAGTTCGCTACATTCTGGAACACCATGGAACACTCTCTGGAGCATGAAACACTCTGGAACACGAGCGTTGAAAACAGCGCATTTAGCGGAAAACGTCTTCAATAAGAAAGCGAAAAAGCACCCCAGGAAAAACTGTCCGAAATTTTATTTTGTGTCTGGAACACGCTGTAACACTCTGGAACAGCTTGGAACATCCGGATGTTCTACCGTATGGACACAGGACACAGTGTACTAGGGTACTCTAGACGTCCGCCAGCTTTTGTCGCGAGAGGATTGCGGTGTTTGGCGGAATTGGCGAAGGATTGGGAAATTTTCTAAAAGCAACCAGTTAGCTATCATTTTGCTTACGCGCTGCGCGCTCCAAACAGGATGCAAAAACGGATGTGCCACTATGAATTAAACTGGTTCGTAAAAGGTTTACTGAGATTTCCACAGATTTCAAAATACCACTGAGAGACTTTTGAGAATATTAATCGATGATGGTAGACGTGTCTGCCGAAAAGTAGACATTTGTGCGCCAATCAGAGATGTCAACGGGCCGGGCCGACTCTGCCAGAAAGTTTCACGGGCCTGGCGGGGCCGAAGGAAAAAGTGCCTTTCCAAAATTTGAAAAGGATCAAAAATTTTCCACTTGTTTTAGTCGCCCAGGAAACGAAAACCTTCACGCGTCGAGCCGGGCCGGGTCAAGGTCTCGAAAATTTTTCACGGATCGGGAAAAATTTCACGGGCCGGGCCGAGCACAAAATGCTACGCTGGCGCTAAAATTTTGGTCCATAGACATCTGTGATATGGAGTCTTGAACGCGCAGTGACCTGATACTGCGACCAGCCGACGATACCGAGCTAGAGGATAGATCAGTAAATAAACATCCAAATGTAGAGCAAATACTGTAGACAACAGGAGCACAGCATTGATGTCGATGATGCCAGTCACGTGACAATCCTGTCGTCTACCAGACGCAGTAGATCGTCAGCGCAGAGCGTGCACCGGCTCTCTTTCCACCTTCGATAAAGTTCGTTCATAACTCGGTTGAACGTTCCACCACGGTGCGTGACTCCACGTTCGAGAAGCCGTGTTCTTGCGAGCGGAAAAACGCGAGGCTCGTACGAGTCCATCCCGGCGACGCTCCACAAGCTATGCTCTCCGATGTATTTGGCAAGCTCTTCGACCATCTGCCTCCCCTCGGGATTTGTGAACCAGAACTGATCGAGAATTAGTTCGCAAAAAAATTGCTCCAGCTTATCTGGCGTATCTTTGAGCTGCTCCACGACGCTGCGATTCGCAACAATTAGCATGCCAAGTCGCCGTTCGAGCTTCGAAAGTTTCAGTCGGTCGCATACGGCTTGTAGCTTTGAAAAATGTGAAAAATATTGATTATGAAAATATTTATAACAAAAATGTCAAAAATGCAAAAACATCATTATACTAAATTTAGAAGCATACCATATGGAAATCCTATGTACTAAATTTGAGCCAAACCGGTGGAGGCATTCTCGAGTCATGCGCAAAAAATGCAATTTTTATATGAGAGTGGGCTTACTGGAGCGGCCTTCCCGGGAGTATTAAGCCTCCGGGACCCATCTTTGAAACTGAAACTACACTTGTCCCAAGGTACTTTCACAAAAAATTTTAGCCTAATCCATTGGTTTTTGTGAGCGCTATCATGTACACAGACAAATAGGGGGTTCCGGTTAGCCTGCCACCGCATAAGGTACACTCACGTGCGTGTGTGGGCCTAAAAATGAGCTATTGGTCGATTTCGCAGACCAAAAATTCCGCTCGCAAACTGGTTTAGACTGAAACCTCTTCTCAAATCTTACCTACTTGACTCTTTAAACTGTACCTCGTCAGCGTTCGCAAGAAGAGCAACCATAGCTGTAACAGGCGACAGATGCAAGCCGTGTGGAAGATTCGAGACTCGCTCAAACTCGGCGATATTTGGGTTGGCCGGAAAGCCTGCAAAGCATTTTTGTGCAAGTCACGCATTCAACGCAAATTTGACGCCAAGCTGTTTGAAAATACCAAGAAATGCTGTAACGCCGCAGTCGATCATCTTTTGCACCAAAGCCGAAGCATGGTTTCCAACAAGAATTTGCTTCAGCTCAGGCCAGATTTGTTCGCCGTCAGCGAGCTCCAAGCTGCTGACGTTGCGACGTATGGCGAAGATCGAAGCTTCGTCATGAGAGTTTGGGTGCTCCGCGATATTACCGTAGAACCTTAAATGGGGACGCAGTCGCCTGTTGCTCAAACAGCAGCACATTGTGCTAAGGAGCGCACCTAAAATATCTCATGATTTGCTTGCGATTTTGTTGGATATTCGTGTCGGCATCTCCAGCGAAAGCAACTCGGCGCGCCTTTAGGTCAGCTACTCCACCAACGTAGTCATAAATGGTGCCGTCGCAGCCTGCACAAATAAAAATTACGTCAAGGAAAACCGCTTATGCACACACTGAAAAGCTAATCGCCTACATGCCTAGAAACAGCGCGTTTATCGTCAGATCTCGCAGCGTCGCCTCTTTTATCCAGGCAGCTTCAGCATCAGCGACGGGGCACGACGTGTCCCTTTCGAGCGCCGTGATTTCGAAGCATTCTTTGTCGTTAACCCGACATATTACGGTTCCGAAAAATATTAAAAGCGAAAACTTTGTTACGATAAAGACAAAACAATGAACGGATTATGATTTTGTCGTACCACGTTTTTTCCCGCGAGAATTTAGCGTCCATACTTGAGCGCCGGCTTGTTTCTCAATCGCGATCATTTTCTCCATTTCGCGGACAGTGGCCGTCGTTGCAAGGTCGATATCTTTCGGCACTTTCTCAGAGAGCAGATCCCGAACAGCACCACCGCAAATTCGCAGATCATGTCGATTTCTTCTTCAGAATGAAACTTGGTGGAAAATACGCTACACTCGACGAAGTTTGACGTTACCTGAACAGGTCGACAATGAGTCGCAATTCTGGCGACGATTTCAGCAATTTCTCGACGTCTATAGTCATTTTTAGTGAACAAAATGCGTTTTTGCTGGACGTTTTTCCGCAGCTTTAAAACTCGTTTTACTGCCGTACACAGCGCAATCGATATTCGAAAGCGAGTATGCAGCTGACGCAACTCGCGACGTCAATGTCGCAAGTGCAAGCAAGGTGACGCCAGGCAATTGTATGACTCATCACGCACAACGCAGCACGCATAAAATCTGATGGCAATTTTTCTAAACTAACTCGCCGTTGTATTTTTGCATTTTTTCGAGATAAGGAAAACCTTTAAGAGACTTGCAAGCTTCCGACTTTGTGAAACACCTGAATTGATGCAGTGCATTGCTGTAAAGTGTACGACAGGGCTCACCAATGTTTTTGGACCTGGTGCAAATTTTTTTCGCAGGAACTGGCGCGGTGCCAAATTTTCGGCAACTTATAACATTGTGTAGAAACATATGAGTGCAGAAAGGAAGGCAGATTTGAACTCCTCTCGTGAGCGCAACAGCTCCGTACCATTGGCGCGGCAAAAGAATGCAAATTTAGTGAAACACTGAGTGTGAAAACGTCACCGAGCGAGCGAGGCGAAAGTTTTAGGGATTTCAACTAATTTTAGGAAAGATTTAATGTTAGAAGCTTGATTTTTAAATTTTTTTCGTCGCTTAAGCGTCACATTATTCCTTGTTTCAACCTGCTGGGCCCCGAATGGATTTAACTTCAACCTTCAGCTTGAAGACAGCCTCGGATAGCTACGCTTTTCCAGCGCCCCATATCCCGCAAAATTAAACATTTACTGTTGATCTGTTGGTTTTCGGCGAGCGAAAGCGAGTCGGCGAAATTTTGCGGATTGTCTTAGCAAAAAGTGAAAGAAATGTTCGGCGAGCGGGAGCAAGCCAGAGAAATTTTTCAAATTCTTAAACTAAATGCACACAAATTTTCGAAACCTGAAGGGTCGGTCGGTGTCAAATTTAGCATCGGATGCCAAGGTTGGTGAGCGCTGGTGTTCGAGTAAAATATATGGGTATTAGCACAGATAAAATCCAATCTGTTTAATTTACGAGTATAGTATTAATTACTCTGAACAGTTGAGCTCTAAGTACGAGTAGAAATCGTGCTTCAATGGTGAACCTTCGGCAGATTCGACCTTTTGTGTGATCTGAACATAAAGCGCCCCGATTTTTCGGATGTTCTGGAAGTATCGACGCTGCATCGCGTTCTATTGTCAGTAGTGCTCACATTCTTTTCCCAAACGCAGTTCGCTGCTTTAGCCTAGTCTCGAATTTTCCAGTAGAAAGCAACAGCAAAAACTACATTGATTAGTTGGCGTAAACATCGCTCGCGTTGCATAACGTGCTTCTCGGATCTAGGATAGCTGCACACGCGTGCTCACTGCTAAGCTTGTTTTCACGTTCGGGCAGCACGCTCGTTCGACGTAAACACCCGAGCGATAACAAACGCTGCTGATTTTGCAGAATCGGAAGAAAAACATTTCAGAAACACCCGTTGTAATGTAACGCTATTTTTTTAGCTTTTTCGAAATGACAACCGCAAAACTTGAACTGAACATCTCGCATCCATGGTCGGACGTCAACTGGAACGACTTCGATCGCGAGGTCGCTGAGAACGAACGCCGACAGCTCGAGGAGCGTTTTCACGATTTCGAGCGCCGAATCGAGCGCCCGCCGCCGAAGCTCTACTGGCGAGAGAAGTCGCCTTTGGACGAAGAGAAGTCGCAGCGTCGCGGGAGCATCGGCCGTCACGAGGGACAGATGAACGAGCTTGATGACAAGTACGAATGGAAGCTCGACGTCAGACACTTTGCGCCGGACGAGCTGAAGATTACCCTCGTCGGCGACATGCTGACGTTCGAAGGTTACCACGATAAGTTGCGGGACGCCGAAGGGCACCAGTCACGACACTCGTATCACTTCAGGCGCTCGTTTACGGTTCCGCGGGTAAGTCGGGCATCGTAGAAGTTGCAGAACGTTTCAGTTGTATTGCAAACTCTATTGCGGTGGGCCGTGTCGTCTGTCTGCGAGCACGATAACTTTCGAAAGAAGAGGGCTAGCGGACTGGATTTTTTAATTTGGATAATAAAAATGTATGCTTCAGGTTCGAAGATGGGTCTTGGGGGTCTAATACTCCCCGGAAATGTGTGTGTGTGTTTGCCGTATGGTACTCTTCACAATTTTTCGTCAATGCTTAGTGGTCATATCGCCAATCCAAAGGTCGAAGGTTCGAATCCTCCCTCGCTCACATACTTTTTGCATTTTTTGGTGTTTTATTGAACTCAGAAACATCAAATTTGACGTTCAAAACAAGTTGTGCGTCAGTGGGCCTTGAGGATCGGTACATCCTACTTGTTTTTTTCTGTTGCAGACTGCTGACATGAAAGAAGTTGAGGCGGAGCTGACGGACGAAGGTCAACTAATCGTTCAAGCACCGAAACGCTTGGTGCCTGTCGCGTAGGCGTATAATTCGACGACAGCAAGAACTCTGCGTCTTTGTCATCGAGCGTTCTTGTGTGGCGAAATGATAAGAAAGCGAAGGCGCCAATTTGCGGTGCTGTGCACAGTATCAACCTCAGTGATGCCTCTTTGCCTAGCGTTTTTTGCATCCTGCTTAAAGCGCACAAGCAAAAGGATAGCCAACTGGTCAAACATGGATTTCCCTTTTCTTCTCCCCTTTCCCTTCGCCGCCTCTCCACCTCCCCTTCTCCTCCCTGTCCTCCTCTTCCTCCTTTCCGCCTTCCGCTCCTCTTCGAGCACAACACAGTATATATGACACGCCGCGACGGTGGAGCATCTACTGTTTCTCGGGTGTTCCAAACTGTTCCATAGTGTTTTGAAATGTTCTGCGAAGGGTTTTGTATGGCGAATACGCCGCCAAATGTTGTTGTTTTTTTTTCTGTAGGAGGTAGCGAGAAAAGACGGGGAAACATATAAACAGATTGTTTTGTCGACAACAGTTCGTATCTGCCTTTTTTGCTGTAAAAAGCAGGATGCTTTTTTGGCTTTTCCGATTTACTTGTGTATCGTATTTGTAGCATTCTGTCGCAGTCCTGTGTGCACGCACGTTCCATTCTCCGTTGTGCAAGCGTAGTTAGTACGAAAGCCTTATCATTGCGTGGCACTGTGTGATTTTTGCACATTTCTGTTAAGGACTGCGACAACAGATCTTCAGGTGCCGTGACGATAGTATATCTTCAGGTTAGGGTTGGGACTTTTCAAACGTTCGTCGGTGGGCCTAAAAGCACTTCAGAAAGAGCGAGGCATAGTTAACTCCTCTGACTTTAAATGCGAAATGTTAAATTTTAACAATAGAAATATATTCCTGACATTTTATTGTGTTTTTTATTTTGTTGTTTGTTTTTTTAACAAAAGATTAATACGTAGCATTTTATAAGCAAAAACTTTCTCTGTCAGACATCCCGCAAAAACGTGGAGGAAAACTTCGCGCATGACTAGTGCGTGCGCTTTTGTCACCTCGCTGGTATGTGCTCCAATTTTACCTTTTGTCTTTTTCTAGTGGGCGCGAGAAAATTCGTCAGAAATCCAATGGAATTTTGCCAATTGCGAAATCACGTAGCGTTAATTCCTCCAGGCTCTGCGTCATCCTTGCCGTCACGTTGGTTCGCCCCGCCGACTGACCATATTTGTGTTAGTAGGAAAATCGTTTGTACATTATGCGAGGAAAGGGTGTAGGAAAATTAAGATTTATTACCGAACGATTTTTCAAACGCACTCTGACGCCTTTCACGGCGTTTGCGTAAAAAGGGCAAAAAATCCTTTGGAATTTACGCAAATCGTAAAACTTTTAAAAGTACAAAAGATAAAAGCGCACGCCACTAGTAGTACGAAGAGTTTTTACAACTTACTACGTAACGTAATACTCTTACGATCATGCGACTTCTCGACACCATCGTCTTCGCTAGCTGCTTGGCCTTCGTGGCCGAACGGGCTTTCGCGAAAACCTGGAGCGATGTGAGGACTTGCGTCGAGGCCAACTCTCGGACATGCACGGATGAGTATGTTGTTTTTTTTTTCTTCTTTTTTTTTAAATTTTTCTGACCCTGAGAAGCTAGCATTTTTCGGGCGGATTTTAGGTGCTTAAAATCTTCCGTCGAGGTGCCTAAACAGGCAAAGGATGGCGCGAAAAAATGCATCGAAAACTGGCGTCGACAGTTTCCCGACGCCATTAAAGAGTGCATCAAGAGGAATCATTTGCATCTTAGCGAACAATCAAGGTGAATCTTTAGTTGCAAAGTTCTGCAAACTTGACTTGTGAACCCTGAGCTGAGCTAACTAGATTGATTTGATTAAAACAAAAATTTTCGGAATCGAATCGAAAATCGTCAAAAATTCTAAACATCGAGTTCAACTAAATCTATTTTGCAATCGAGTCGATTCAATTGCAAAATTTTTTGGTCTTTTTAACGTTTTTGAAAATTTTTAAAAACGCTTCAAAGCTAAAATGAGTGAATTCTTTGTTATTTTTCTTCGAAAATGAAAATTTTTATGTTTGCTTTTCCAACTCGTAAAGGCTCAGAACCAAGGATTTTTAGACCGAAAGAACTGCAAAATGTCAAATTTGCAAAGAATTTTGCTCGATATTATGCGAATAAACTATTGTTTCTTGAAAATTGGTTGTTAGCGTCAGCGAACCTCTTCGTTTTTGGAGAATGCTGTAAAATCTTTTTGTTCTAGCTGTTGGCCCGACCAATTCGTCTCCCATCGTCAACGAACCCAAGGCGAATCGAACGAGCGCTCACTCTCGGCGAAGAGGTTTGGCGACTACTTCTTCGACTGTTGGCACGACTGTATGATCGAAAAGTCAGAAAGACATTGTCGCGACGGGTAAAAACGTTCATTTCTATTTCGAAATCGATTTCTAATCTGTCTTCTTTCAGGTGCCAAGCGGCAGAACCAAACATGGACGATCTGGCGACAATTAGCCTCTGCTATCGAAGAACGAAAAAGGCCGGAAATCAAAAGCTCAGGGATTGCCTAAAGCCGGCCACCGCCGCGGCGGGAAAGACGTCAATCCAGCAACCGCGGAGAAAATAAGCTTCTCAGTCTGACGACTTGTTCAGTTTTTCTTGACGAGAAAGCAATTTGTTTTTGCATGACGTTATATCATTGTCACGTGACGTGAAAAGCCGTTTGTGGTATGGTCACGTGACGTTGCCGGCAACTATGAATTATGGCGCACCAAATGCTAACTGGTCCGAAGCAACAAGCTTTATTAGCATCAAATTGAGTTAAAAACCAAACAAATAAATAAATAAAAATGCCTTCAATATGGCACTTCAAGGGTTTCACTGGCCGATTTCCGCTCGAATCCATCGAACATAGTCGGCGACCTTCGTATAGATGCCCGGCTTGTTCTTCTGCGCACATCCGTCACCCCAGCTGATCACGCCCATGAGGGTAAACCTTCCTACACGAAAAGAACACTCGAGTGTTTTGGAATAACAGTAATCAATAATCAATCGATAATCACCATTCACGTTGGACACGAATGGTCCGCCACTGTCGCCCTGGCACGAGTCGACGCCACCACGCAAGAAGCCGGCGCAGAAGGCGGTCTTGCTGATGAGCTTGCCGTAGACCTGCGGGTTCGTGCACTTCTCGCGCGCCAAGATCGGTAGCTCGGTCGCTTGCATTCGTCTAGCGTAGTCTGCGAAGAAAATTTTGAATGGCTGCAATGTTTCGAAAATGGATTTATTTTCTAATGGGGGTCGATTTTCTTAATCTGTTGTAAATTGATTCGCCAAAAAATCGCTGCCAAAAAAACATTGACTTGTTCAGAAAATCGATTTTGCTTACTAAATCGACAATCGATTGTCGATTTGTAGGAAATCGACTCGTTGAAGAAAAACCAATTGTTGACTTTTGAAAGCAATCGACTTGCACTTGGTTGTTGAAATCTTTTTTCGAAAACATACTTCAGGGTGCAATTATCGCTAGAAACAAGTAAGCTGACAAAGCCGGAGCTGCATGCTGTTTTTTAACAAAAAAAAGCTGGCAGAGAATTTTGTTGTTGGTATTCTTTGTTTTCTGCGACTTTTCGTTTTTTTGAATTTTTAAATTTTTTATAATGGCGGAATGCCTTTTTGGAACATGTTCTAAAATGTTCTGGAATATGTTTGTACGCTCTAGAACAGTTTGCAGCGTTTTGATCTTCCACAATGTGGACGCATTTTCTATTACGGCGGGGGAGATCTATGTCTGATCATATAGCTATCCTGTTGCTTCGCGCCCCGCGCTCGAAGAGGATGCAAAAATCGAGCCAAAAATATCGCTTTTAATTTTTTTTTAAGAAAAGTGATTTTTATATTTCGTAGGAGTCATTTTAATTGTGCTCACTTTTTGCACGAATTGATTCATTCATACGTACTTATGCCTGTGCTTCCCCAGCCCGAGATTGTGCCCTTCAGCCCTTCGGCGTAGCTCGCGTTTGGCTCTGGCAGACACGCAGGCTGAACGGCTTCGTTAAACCGTATGGTCGTTCCATTCACCGGTTTCACGCGTACCAGCGCGATGTCGTGCTCAAGAACACCTATAAAAATCGATAAACATCAGATGAAAGGATCGTTTTTTGGTTAAAAACGAGACGGACTTTGGAAGCCTGGATATGGCGTAACCGAAGCGATGTCGAACGTTTGCTCAGTTCCTTCCGGTCCAAGGCTGTCCGTATCGCCGACGATCACGACGTACTTATTTATGTCCGGCTGATCCCTAAAGTGTCCAAATCAATAAGAAATTATGAAAATCCGCTGATGAAAAATCAATAAAAAATTGCATTAGAAGATAAAAATGTGAGGAAATCGACAGAAATCGATACTTACTCAAAGCAGTGTGCGGCCGTAAGGACAAATTCAGTGCTGATAATGGTTGCGCCACAGTGGTGCTTATTGTCGGGTTTGAGACGCAGAGCAGCAGTCCAAGGAAACGCGCCTGGCTCCGCGTCGCGGCCGCCAATTACGCGCGCCCGCTGTGGTTTTCGCGGATCCGAGGCCACGCTATTCACGTAGCGTTTACCGCATGTTCCCTCTGCGCGGTCAAATGAAGAAGTTTTTTATTTATTTGCTTTTTATTTTTTTATTTATTGAATTATTGATTCATCAATTTATTGATTTATCGATTTCCGTCCGTGACTCGGTTTGCGCTCAGAAAAAGCCAGCTACAGGGCCCAAATTTTTTCTGTTGGTACCTTTGGCCAAAGGCTTGAACGAGCTCTTACATGGGCCCTGAAACCACTTATGACACGATCATCGCTGACAAAAATGTTTCAAATTGCTTTTGCCATAACTCTCAATTCTGTCGACGGATTTGGCTAAAATCTGTATGCAGTACAGACACGTCGTAGTATCCACCGAATTTTCATTGGATGTCGCAGGTAAATCTAAGCCCCGCTGGCTCAATCATCATCAGTGGGCCTCAAGATCGGTACATCTAACTTGTTGATTTTTTTTTTATTGCTGCCTTTATCTATTAGCATCATTTTTGATTTATCGATTTATTGATTTGTCAATCGATTTTACACCTGTAGATTGCGACGTCTTAGCTTGGCATTTGACGGCGGCAATTTCGTTTCCGCAACCACCACCGTTCTGGTCGAACGTGCACTCGTCAAGCGAACGCTCACTGCCAGTGCAACGAACGTTCCGGATAAGAAAACGCCCATTTCCGTCACCAAAAGTTAGAGCCAAGATTGCTTGATCGGCAGCTCTAAACATTCACTAGCCGAAGCTGATTGGCCCGCTTTATTCGAACTTTTCTCACGGAAATCCGAGTTGTCGACAGACAACGGACGCGGCATTCATGTTCCAGCCGTTTCCGCAGATTAGGCCCCAGTCACCGCGTCCCCTCACTTCGACACGTCCCTCAAGAGTGCTCGAAGAGCCACTTAGTCGCAGGGCAAAGTTGACTAAATTTACGGCACAATTTTTGAAAATAAGACCAGAAACTTTTTTAAACAAATATTAAATTACTCTATTTTTTAAAACTATTTTCAATATTTTTTAAATACTCGCATATGCATTTCAAAATTTTCTGTTTGTTGTTTTATATTCTAACTTCAATTTTTCTTTTGCTATCTGTTATTTTATCATCTTTTATTTTTTGTTTTATATTTCAGTTCGAATTATTTTTCAATTTTTTACCTAAATTATTTTAAAATTATACCATCAAAAAGTTTTAAAAGTTTATTATACAGTATGCCTGTTTTTAATTCTTTATGTTTGTCTAAATTTTCTGCGCAGCGAATCCTTTGACCTGCTAGTTCACTGGTTGTAGTTCGACCGATAGTATCGACGGTGGTTGAAGTTGTTGTTGGTTGACCAATGAAGTCAAATTGGAGTTCATAGTAATCGATATTTGCATTAGTCACGACGTCCGCCTGAGAGTATCGCCGCGTAGAGTAAAGGGAACATATTCGCTGAACGCGGTCGAAGTTGAACGACCGGCAGAAGTAGCTCGACGTCTCGACGCAACGCTTTGCGCACTATTAGGAAATTTTACAGCTATATCATGAGTTCATTGTCGAATCCCTCCTTGCTTTTTCTACCCCCTGTGCATGAGGAATGTGTGCCCAAACTTCGCGAGGTTGTTCGATAAGTTTCGTGTTCGCAAACTGTCTGAACCCTTCGAGCCAGTTCCCTGCAAATTCCGATAACCATTTATTCACGCCTGTAATATCCGCGAAAGGGTCACCGTACTGCAATCTCTTTCGTCCGTTCCATCTTCGCAGTCACGATCGTAGTCGCAGACGAAAAGTTTGGCGACACATCTACAATGGGTGGACCAACAAGTGGAATCAGCAAGCCGAAAAAGCATCCTGCTTCCAAAGAAACAAAAAACACGCACAAGAATTTTTAGAACAGCCGGATTTTTCATGTGTTCTGGAACACCGTTTAACATTGGAACACCATGTAACGCTCTGGAACAGCTTGTAACAAAAGGTAGCTATCCAGCTACCCTTTTGCTTTTGCTGGGCTTTAAGCAAGATGCAATAACGCATTTCGTCTGTTTGCTCTTTGTTTCACTGTTCCAGAAGAAAAGGGGACGATAGGGAAGCGATAGGGAGCTGATAATCTATGTTCAACCACTTTGCGTCCTTTTGCTTCAACTACGCTCCAGGCAGGATGCAAAAAAACGTCGAAAAAATCAGATTTAAGAAAAATCCGTTAATACGAAAATCAGTTTGGAAAAAAATCATAATCTGGAAAAATTTGCTTCCACAACACAACAATTCGTAGGATCGGCAAAAAGGATTTTTAAAAAATTGTCAGATTTTTCCACTTTCTCACTTCGCAGTCTAAAAAGTTGCGTTAAAAATTTTCCTTCAACTTTCCTATAAAAATCATTTAAATTTTTCAGGCGAATTACAAAAGAACGAAGCTAAATTTTAATTTAAAATTAATTTTTTAGCTTTTTCGACCATTTCGTGTTTACCTGTTGCCGCTGTCGCATCGAACTTCGTCCTCCTCACAGACGGCTGTTTCTGCTGTAAAATTTGACGAAAATTTGAACTATTTCAAAATATTAGCGAAGTTGCGTCAGTTAATTGTGCCCTACATAAAGTGGTGCCGCTTTCACACTGTGGAATGTCGCAGAGATCGAACTGATTCGCACTGACGAGACACCACGGCGACACATCGCCGTCGTAGTTTCGACAATAGCTGTGATCGAGCTGAGCCTGACAAAAACGCAAATCCAAAAAAGCAAGTAAAACACAACGCAAGCCAAAATTTAGATGAGATTTTTGGAAATTATAAACGAACCAACCTGGTTTTGGAATAGATGAAAACCCGCTTGCACTACCCGTTCATCGTTCCACTTTATGCACGAATAGCCTGATCGAGACGTGTTCGCGGAGCCCCGATACTCACGGCCTTTACCTCGAATGCAACCTACGCATAAAGCCAGAAAAATATGCGCTTTTCTTCAACGAAATCTGAATCGATCGATCAATAAATCTATTAATCAATTCCCATCAATGCAAGCTACAGTTGTAAACGTCTATTTTTGCATTCTGCATGGAGCGTAGCAGAATAGAAAGGATAGCTAAGTGGTCAAATTGAATTTATTCCCCCTATTCCTCTATTTCGCCCTATTCCCTCCCTATTTTCCCTGTCCCCCATTCCGTCCTCGGGCATCCTGCCATGAAATTTTTTTGCGTCCAGTGATGGAACATCTATATGTTCCAAGCTGTTTTAGAGTGTTCTATGGTGTTCCAAAGTGTTCCATACGACACAAATTTTATGTACGTTATTTTCTGTTGTTTATGCAGGATGCTTTTTCGGCTTTGCCGATTCCACTTGTGTGCTGAACAGAAGAGTGAGGAAACGTACCGATATCTCGCGCAGCTGATTCGCAGATAAACGGTCGACGCAGATCACAACGACCAGCCGCCCAGAAATGGTAGCCCTTGCTCGACGCACTCGTCGAATTGTGATAAAGGACGAGGCAGTTTTGCGACGGTGATGGCGTCACAACTATGAAAATCATTTATGTGCCAAAATCTCGACATCGCTGCTTTCGACTCTGGTTTGACCTACGTTGCCTCCACTTCGAAAACCCAGATGGCGCAGTCGACGAGGAGTCCGACTGCCACGACCACTGGCCGCCGAGTCGAGAGCCGCCAGTGTACCAAATAGCTTCATTGGCTAAAAATCAATAATGAAACTTTTTTCTCAAAATTTAAAAATTATAAAATTTTTAATTATAGGCTTGAGAAACGTGAATCCAGAAGGACAATACGCCCACCGTAAGAAGAGAAAATTAGTTCTGATAGAAAGTCATTAACGTCCTGCGTCGGAATGGTGACCAGTGACGCTTCCTTAGATCGACAGAAGCTTTTCGCCTCGCTAAACGTCCTCTTCGTCCTGGACGTAGCGAATAGCGCGTAGCACTTATTCTTGAATAGCGATTCGTTAGGACCACATTTTGAAACTACAAAAAATGAAAAATGTTTTTTTATTAAATTTTAATTTTGAAAATTATATCAAAATTACATCATTATTATTATACTCTTAGAAATAATAATAATATTATTATTAAATTATTATTGTATTCTCAGAAATTATTTTAAATCAAAATTATTATTATGTTGTAATTTTTTAAATTATATCAAAATGCACAGAACCGTAATTTGGACGACACTCGACTGCTGTAGCGTCAGAAAGCGAACTGCAGCCAGATGTGAGCGGTATCTGCGACTGCGGACAGTCGAAGAGCGACGCTTCGGTTCCTGTGCATGCGAAGTTACTCGGTGCGAACGACCGCAATTCGGGTCGACCATAAAGTGAACCACGTTTTAGTTCGAGTGCACCTCTAGAATATGAAAAATTTGCGAAAAAATCAATAAAATCAAAATTTCTTACCTTTCGAAGCCCAACTGTCGACACGCAACGTTGGCACTATTCTCGTCGAATGCGTCGTCACAAACGAGCGTCCATCGTCCGCCGGTGTAGAGCTCAATTCGACCGGTGCCGAATTTTCGAAATGAACCTCGCAAACTATGAACCAAGAACGCTGAATCATGGCAGTGGCTTTTTTCGTAAAATTTCGTTGCATGTTTAAACCTCTTTAAGGCGCTAGACTCGTCACTTAGGTGGTTTCCATAGAAGACGTCCAGAGCTAGAAAGGGGGTGGGGGGTCTGGGAATTCATTTTTTGCGGACATTTCCTTTGTTCAGCACATAACTGTCCAAACAAGCTTGGGGAAGTGGGGTCCAAAAATTCAAATTTTCCTCGGACGTCTTTTATGGAAGGTCCCGAACGTATGTCTCTAGTCCTTTGATACGACTTTTAATTTATTTTATAATTTCAAAAATATTTAATTTTATTTATTTTTATTTTATTATTATTATATTTCGTGAATATTATTGCATTTCATTTTATTTATTTGTATTTTATTTTTTATTATTTGTTTCTTTTATTATTTGACTATTTCTTATTCTTGCTGTTAATCTTATTTTTAACAAAACTCTATTAACATACCGAATAAGCTGACCGCTCGATGTTTCTGACCACGGAGTAGTCACTTCCGGCTGTGGAATACTGTTTGTGCTAATCGGTTGCGAACTGACAAGTAGGAC
>JAQGBB010000895.1:0-15857 GCA_034691745.1 Prismatolaimus dolichurus
TTTCAGGCCCACACCTCCTCCCTGCGAACGTGCTTTTGGGCCTAGCCCACTCCCTTGGCAACAGCAAGACAAATTTTGCGCGTGAAACTGAAAAAAATTCAAATTATTGAAAAGCACACGAAAAGTAAGAAAAATCAGTCCGCCTAAAATTAAAATACTTTAGCTAAAATATCAGACAAAAAATTGGTAAAATGCAATTTTTTAAATCCCATGCTAAATCTGAGCAAAAAAGGCAAAGCTTAAGAATCAGATGCGAAAACGAGCAGGTGCGTTTCAGAGGGACCTCACCGTCATGTCGTGCTTTTTTTCTCGTACCCCGGGATCAGTGAGCACGTGACTTTTTTGCATGATTCCCAAGTCGATCAAACCATTTTGGAGTTAGTGTCCACAAAACTCGTTACTTTTACGTGAAAATAAACCTATACTAGTGGAGGGACGTACTCCCTATCTACAGTTCGAAAATAACGTAAAACATAATCAAAAAGTGGCAAGGGTCATTTTAAAGTATTTTGATCTTAGGCCTTACTAAGGGGTTCTTTACTCCCTACTATTTAGAGTCGAGCCTTTTTACGTGTTAAATTGCGCCGTCCAGCCAGAGCGAAGCGGCAAAACTGCGAAAGCGAGCTTGCCAAAAATCTTGCAATGGATTTGATTTTACCGTCACTTCTGTCTGTCTAATTGGTTGAATCACCTATTGTACCCAATAAGTCGATTTTACTCAACACCACACCTATCAAAAATACATACTCAACTAAATGAGTAAATCTTACGACGCCAACTTAAGCAATCTTGCAAGCAAATAATGAATTCAGATAGTGTGTAATCGCTATTTTTCAGATCATCAGTCTTGGTCACGTGAGGTAAATAAAAAATTTATTTTTCGTCGATAACCTGCGCTTATCGATTTATCTTTAGTGGAGGGCATTTTAATCCGGTGATAACTCTCGGAGTGCTCATTTCCGGGAAAATTCAACTAGTTCTCGCATGTACGCCACACGAGTAAAAGCGTAGTCAAGCGCATCGAAAATCTAGCAACTTTTTCAGTGCTCTACATCATTACGCACTTGGTCAGCGCGATTTTGAGTGCCTTTTCCTTAAAGGTGCGTTAATAGCTTCATGGTTGCTCTAATAAGAATAATGTGGCCCGTCTGTACTCGTGCGCCTGTCCGCCCGTTCGTACAAGCCATAAATTGCGCAGTGGCAAAGCTGTCTAAGTCTACTCTTTTGCCTACCCTGTCCCAAAAGGAAAATCAAGTTCGAAGATGAAAGGGCACTGCAGGACTCATCGGGGTTTTTTCCGACTGTAAATACGTGAATTTAAGTGACTCCCGCCAGATGGCGCTTGTACGCCGTGTTTAATGCGACGCTCTTTTTAACACAAATAATAAAAGCCTTCTGTGCCTCCAGTGCCCACGGCCTGTTCCACAAGGCTTAGTGACTATCGTCACTGGGCCTAAACAGAAAACAATGTTGTCTTATATGAAGTAAATAAAAGTGTTTCCGTAAACAGGCCGTCCTCACCAACTACGCGTACTGCTTGATAGCAGGTGGAACCACAAATCCACACGTTGTTGAAGAGTCGATCCCTCAGGTACTTTCGTGTCGGTACTGGGGCCTTTCATAAAAGACGTCCGGCCTAAAGGGGGAGGGTCGGGCTGGCTCTGGCTTGGCAGACATAACGTTAATTTTAACACATTAAGATAGGCGACTTTTGCGGGCAAGGGGGGGGGGGGTAAAAAATTCAAATTTTTTCGGACGTCTTTCAGGGAAAACCCCTTAGAGCTGAAAACTAGTCGAATCTGAAAATAAAATCGATGATAGGGGATTTTGCTTGAAATGATTCTCACCTATCTGCTCGTCCAATCGGTCCTCAATGCTGCGATCGACTCCGATGGCAAAAATCTTCTTGCCGCGCTAGCGATCGGCATGTCGGTGCTCGTTGACGTTCTAGCAGGGTATAGGTGACTAAGTATCGCGAGTTTCTAAGCAAATAAATTTGCTAATGATTATAATAAAATATAAACGGGAAGCTATGCTGTTTTTAGCGGAAATAAATCCGGCGCAAGCATGAACATTGCGCGATCGTTTGGTCCTGCGGTGGCCTACTCGGCGCTAGCGGGGCCAAGGTTTTCTCGCTTTATTTTTAGTTTCACGTTGTCTTTAATCCAAATTTAATCGATATTTAAGTAATTGTTCACTGAAAAATGCTGAACACCTGAAGTACAGCTACGTCTCCCCATCGCAAGTTTGGGCCGCGCACTACGTCGACTGGGTCGGTCCCATCCTTGGCGCCATTCTCGCCGCTATCGTCTACAAGTATGCCAAACGTATATTTGCTTCCAGCGTTCAACCGAGGTCTTTTTCAGGGTGATCTTCACTTCACATGAATCGTGGGTCCACTTTGCAATACCGCAGCGACGATCTGCCGGCCTCCGAAAGAAGGTCTACCAGAGCTCCTAGAGAGTCGGATTTTTCACGCATTTTACATACTACAAAATATATGGATCAGTCTTGAATGAAATTTTACTTCATATTGCCGTCTACTGCCCTGTAGAGCTGTAAATGGTTAATGGACTGTGCGATCCTCACTAGTTTCTCGTCTTTTTTAAAAGAGCATTTTTTAAACTTTAATCTACATACACAAGCCTAATTTCAAAAGTTCTCTTCGAAATGTATCTTCTTAGAGCCGCAAGTAGTAATTTTTCCGGAAAATTTCCGGAAAGAAAAAGTGCATTTTTCCGGGGTCCCGGAAGGAAAACAAAAAAGAAAAAATTTTTGCCGATCTCTTCGGAAACGGAAAGGAAAAGTAATAAAAAATTTTCCGTGGGTCCCGGAAACGGAAAATTTCTGATCAATCAAACGAAAAATTTTCCGTTTTCCGACATAGATTTTCAACGAAAAAGTTTCAAAAAAGACGGCAGGAATTCTCAGTTTTTTTCGCCTCCGGCGAGGTTTTCCACATTTTATACAGAAAGAGAAAGGTATTAGTAGACACAATTTTGTCACCGATTTTGAAAATTTTTTGCGTTTGCAGCGCACGTTTTGACTATACGTTTTTGTTGAAGTCGGAAAAAGGTATCAAAATTTTTGACCTATTGGTCGGAAAGAAAACGGAAAAATCGCAAATTCCCGGTTTTTTTTTGGACCCGGAAGGGAAAAATTATTTTTCCGACTCGAAGCGAAAAAAAAAGAAACACAATTTCGGGCTGGCCGGAAACGGAAAGGAAACCGAAAATCCGCCAGGAAAAATCACTAGCTGGAAGTCATCGTTCCCCCACGCTTGTGCGAACAACTTCGGAGGTGATGGACCCGATAAAAAATGTAAATTTTTTTACGGGAATAAATTCTAATTCGGTGATCAACGGGTTTTTGAACGGCCGCGATGAGAGTTACGTAACAACTAACTCCGATGTACCAAACAAGTCCGATGTGCTGATCCTTGAGACCACCAAGACTCAATGCGCCACCACTATAGTTATACCTAGAGTAACGATGGAAACTGGACGTCTACTTTCTATGAGCCGGTATTGTGCGCGCAGGAGCGGAGCTCGCCGGGAGGCTGTGTGCAGGAAAATGCGCAATTGTCCTAGATAGCCCCACGCCAGCATGAGGCTGCCTCTGGAAGTTGCCTCTGGCGTGAACGCGAGACAAACAAAGGCTGATCCATATATGACACCACCTAAAAATCGGAATTTTTTATCCGCTCCCCCTTTGTCACTTGCCTTCACTTTTTGCCTGCCCGCCTAACCTCTAAAAGTGACGTCACTTTTGAGCCTCCGCATTTGAAAATTTTTCCAAGGAAGCGGTCACGTGAACGACTGGTTGAAAACACGATTGGAAAAAGTGCGCAATTCTGACCAAAGTTGGTGCATCTTAGATGTCAAATTTACTAAAAATGTTCGAATTGTTTGAAAAATTTTCTGATTTTTTTGTAAATTTTCCTCAAAGTCGGCAAGAATTTATCGCAAAATTTTCCGAAAATTTTCGCCTTATGCAGTCATTAAGGTGACGTCACTTTTTCGCCTACCCCCTCCCCCCCGTCGCCTTTTTTCAAAAAAAAATTTCAGCCCCTCCCCCTTGGCAGGTGACGTCTTATATGGATGAGCCTCCAAGCAATTCGCAAAGCCGAAAAATGCAACTTCTGGATGTTCTGCTAAAAAACCATTCAAATTGAGTAAAAATATTTTATTAGTTCTTTACTAAACGAAAAGAACACTTTACTTGCAAATATTAAGACCCGCAAATGAGATACTACATAGTAATACACATAAAAGTGCAATGTTATTGAGAAAGCTAAATAGTAATACACGTAAACTCGTAACAAGTTTATTACGCCACCAAAAAGATATTACTTCAACGAAATTTTGGTAAAGCGTCTCAACACTACGTCGTTTCGAGTTTTTCTCTGATTGCTTCATAGTCACGACTCACGACCATTTCGGTTCAGCTCGGAACCGACGGTGATTTTTCACCACCCGTTCGTGTTCAAATGCGCGCTTAACCAGCAACTCGCGCTCGCGTCCCGCGCCAGTGAAACCAGCGGAACGCAAGAACGTACGGCGCGACGATAAGGACTTCGACGAGCGAGAGAAGGGAGCCGCCGAGGCACACGCAAAGCGAGCCGCCGACGCCGTTCACGACGTCCATCAGCGCGACCGCCTGGAACTCGTGAATAAGCATCACGTCGAGCGACTTGTAGTAGAAGTTCGCGACAACGTAGCGCTGACGAAAGGCGCCGACACTCATTTGCGAGATATTCGAATTGGCGCCAATGAGTGCCGGATAGGCGAGCGGTGAGATGAGTGGCGCGACCGAGACCTCGAGCGTATACTGCGTTTCGTCGCACTGGTACGGGCAGTCGCACGCGTCGATGAGACTTGCGAACGATGAGAACGCCGGCGAGAAGCCCATTTCGTATAGTTGAGACCGTTGATGATGTCAAAATAACAAGTGTTGTTCCAACATATGGCGCTCATCGCTGCCGTTGTGTTGCCGACGCTCATGTACTTGCCGACGACCGTCGTGAGCATCGTCGGCGGCCCAAAGTAGGGTATGCAGCTGCAGTTGTTCTTTAAAGAAGCGCAAAGAGTCGAACAAGGTCGGTGTTTTCCCAGGTCGCAACATTCACATATGACGTCACCAAAAAAATTAGATCCTATCCCCTTCGTCACGAATTCTAGCTTCGCCTGACTAAAAACTATAGAGAACGTACTGCACGGAATCTGGCGTACCTGGAAAATCCCAGCAACACACTGGGTCTGGCAGTTGTCCTTGCTATACGTTGTCGCGTTCGGATACCACATAAGATTCTTCTGCACGACGCACTTGCCGAGTGCCTCGACGGTCGCGTCGCGATGAATGAATCGTGGTACGATAGCAACGTCCACTGAGTAGCCGACGGGGAGCTCAATCCCGGGTGAAATGAACGTCAGTGGCGCAACCGTGGGGTCATGCACGATTGCTGAGAAGCCGATTGTCTGCTGCCAGCCGGGGATGCAGTATTGATCGGGCTGTGCATCGAGCAATAGCTGGATGCCGGATCTGCGGCCCGAACCTACGATTGGAGAGTCGATTTCACGCGATTCCGAAATCGAAATTCTGCAAACTTGCCGCTTCTCGAAGTTTCGCTCTGCTTTTTATTTCCGCACAGTTTTTAAATTATGGAAGTAGTTTTTTTGCAAAATAATAGAATTTGCAGTTTTTGAAAATCGCGGACTTTGGAAAGAATTTGCTGCCTTTCAGAAATCCCAAATTTCGTCCGAACTCACGGAAAGATAAAAGACGCACTTTTCGCGGAACCTGCAATTTAGAAAACTGTGAAAATTTAACTTACAGTAGTTCAAGCAGGTGATTGCTTTTTATTAATTTTTTTCAACTGCTAGAAATCTTTTCCTTTTCAAACCTTAAGCACATTGAAAAACGTCAAACGTTTCTGGGAACGAAGCACATATGCACCTTGGCGCCACTTTGAACGAAATGCCGTTATACCGTGGAATTTGAAGAGCTTTCCGAGAACTTGCGCGGCATTTACCATTTGTTTCAAGCTATTGTCGACCCTCTAGACATCTACCTGAAATAGTGAAGTTGCGACTCAGCAACTGCTGCGGCGTTGTGCCAAACGCTTGCGCAGCTTGTGCAAGCTTGACAGCTGCTGTGTACGCTTCGCAGCCGGCGGGCGCAGTGTAGAATGAATCGACGATCAACTCGTTCCAGCACGCGGTCGAGTTTGCGGCGTCGTTGATGAGCGACAGGTTCGGAATGTCGTCGAGTAACGCGTAGGTGCTGACGAGCTCGGCGAACGGGTTGAACGTGAATGCGGCCGAGTTGTCGGTCATCCGATTGAGAAAGAGTCCATCGCAGCTGATGGGCTGCTGCTGCCATACGCAGCCGATCACCGAGTTCGCACTGTTCGATATTACGACCGACACTGTAGTAAAGAATGCTCCCACTGCTGTGGCAACTGAATATCAGCACAGGCGAAACACGTATCACGCCCGCTCTAGACCAGCGAAAATAGGAATTTTTCAAAACAAAGTTGAAAAGAAAGTTTGTGGAACATGTTCTAGAATTTTGTGGAACATGTTCTAGAATTTTGTGGAACGTGTTCTCGGACAGTGCAAATGTTCTGGAACGTTTCCATGCACGTGTCCAGCCTGAAAATTATTGTTGATAAGCTTTGCTCGACATGCTACATTTGAATTTTTCGATATCGATTGGAAGTGAAATGGAGAAGTGAGAATCTGTGAATGTGAGCCACACGATAAAAATGCTCTTTAGCATGCTCGTGGAACATGTTCGGGAAGACACTGGAACATTCCCACGCGCGTATGAGCTGACTGAAAGATATTGAACGCTTTGACCGTTCGCTGCGTTCGAGTTTTTGATGATCGGAAGAAGGGGAGAGGGAAATGGACAGAGAACCTCACTATGCGAAGTTAGTAATTTTGTTTCAGGCAGGATATTAGAAGGCGAGGACGGAAAAGAAAGAGAGAAGCGCGCACGAAAGCGTACTTGCATAGGTCAAGCCGAAGTTCGAGAAGAACTGCGCCATGAACGAGCCCGCGGTTATCAAGTCTGGACGCGTTTGAATCTGGGTCGTGCTGCACATCTGCTTCATGTCGTCTAGGTTGGCATCGCTCATACTTTGTTTGAACGCCAGGCTCCACATAAGTGAGGGGTTGAACAGCGTGACCGGTACGAGCGGATTGCCGCCGACGAGGTCGCGCAAGAACGCGTTGTTGTTAGCGATCGTAATCGCCGGAAACGGTATCGACGTTTGCTTCGAACCATACTGATACTTAAAAACAGGAACAGTGGCACTATGACGGTCGTGGATCGAGGAACTAAGAAAAACCCTATGGCAGTGATTTTTGTCGACAAGACAAACAAAAGACAAATTCCTTGTCTTTGATTTCGAAACACAAAACTATGTCTTGTGCCGAGCGTGTGAGACAAGACAAAGGCAAGATGGGCTTCTTTCGGTAAGCTAGTATGTTTGCCCTGTCACCTACCATCGTGTCAAAGCTGAAAAATCTGACATTTTCCCCATTTTCCAAGCAAGCGGCACAAGTTTTCAAAGATAATTGTTGGAAAAGTGCGGTCGTCACACGGTGATACTCAAATTTGAGGGAAGCGTTTAAATTATCAACTAAATGCGAACAAAGTGGAGACAAGACGTCTGATATTTGAGACAAGGCAAACGTTTGCCTCAAGGTCGAAAGACAACACAAACTGAAATTGCCTGGGACGAAAACAGTACCCTATGGGTACATTACTGCGGTGGCGCACTAGAAAAATCGGACTGAAACGCTTACGTACGTGTTGAAACGACGCAGCCGTGGCCACTCCGTACGCAAGATACGAAATAACGTTGAGGTACGTTTGATACGCGAACAGGCTCGTAGCTCCGATCATGATGACCACGAAGATGAACCGCGCTACGTGCAAGCCGTTTTTAACCACGTAGTCGTAACCGTGCGTGTACGTTTCGAACGTGATATCCGAAACTCGACCACGAAAAGCCTATGCCATAGCGTATGTGATGAAGGTTTTGCGTTGTTCGCACAAACAAAATCACCGAGCGCAGACTATCCAGGGAGGCCATCTACATATGACGTCATTCAAACTTTCAATGGATGACGTTTACAGATAAGCCTATATCAATCGACCTTATGACGTCACGAAGTATTCAGTTTTTTCCGGATCCCTGCCTTTCTTCGCTTCAACCTAATGTCCCCTCGCATGTATGTCAAGTTTTTGGATCCATCATCTTTGCAACAGCTGACGTCATATGCGGCTAGTCTAGGCGAACGTGTCGAGAGTAGGTTCGCGGTCGTTGCTGTTGCCGCCTTCCTTCTATACCTGCTTCCGAACCCACAGACAAGCCAGAATCGCCGTGGTGCAGAGGACTGCGACGCCAGCTGCGACAGCGAGCGAAACGTACCAACAGCCGAACGCAGAGCAAGGCGGTGTTAGGAGCGCTGAAATAGGTACGATAGAGACGATTGATTCCATTTGTGCGCATGGTGAACTCAATGTCGCCGAGAAATTTTGCCTGGGAGGGGAACCTTCAAAATTTGACCGCTGACGGCACGGCGAGGTGCGGTAACATCGGTTTGTCGGTTGGGATTGGCTCGCTCTGACGCGCCGAATCACTTTGCTCGACCCATGCTTTTTCGGGCACGGCTATGTTTGCGCGATGCGTCCATCTCCAGACGGCAACGATTGAGCGGACAAAAGATCCTAATTCCTCAATCTTTTTCCCCATTTTTCAAAAGCTTTTCAGCCGCCATGCGTCAAAGTATCGGTTTTTTTTTTCGAAAATTCTCTAAAACTCATTGACATTTTCTAACTGTGCAGTTGAAAGCTTTCTTGCCTCGTCGAAAGCCTGATAAATGTAGAGCTGCAAAAAAGTTGCTACCAGGAAATTGGACAAAAACTTTTTTAAAGGTACGAACTTTGGCGCCGAAAAGAGGTTTTAGCATTTTGGGTGCTTGGAACCTGGTTAACCCACCAAACCTTTCAACGATGTCCAGACCAGTATGGAGCGCCCTCTGGACCTGGAGGTGAACTAGTTCGAAAAGTTTTTTATTGGACATATTTCCCGCGCCGCGACGCAGTTCCAGGGTCACTCCAGTCTCGCGTAGGAGCCGGAGGGTGAGAAGAGGACTGCACTCTTTCACGCAAAACTAGGGTCGCTTTCGATTTCACCTTTGCACGTCGGCGGCGATGGCGATAACACAGGCCCATTCGCCGAGCCCACGCAAACGGACGAACCAGCGCCGACCATGACGGGCGTCTGCGGCGCGCACGTCCATTCGACGATGCAGTGACTGAACATGCACGGTGAACCGTCTTGACCTGGTGCGCTCACAACAACGCTTCCGCTGACGCCAGGCGGAAGCGTGTCAGGAATTGTGCACGAGTCTGCAAGTTTTTTGTCACGAAAACTACACGTGTGTGCGCAGCGTGGACCTATCGTAGCATGTACACAGTATGAACCTTTCATGTAGAGTGCTTGCGGATCGTTCGTGTAAAAGTCGGTTTGGTTCCCGTTGTACGGATCGTTCGACAGGCAAGAAGCGAACATCAGACAGCCTGCAAAAGATGAAGCAGCCGCCTTTTGTTGATGCCTTGCGGAATCCAAGCGGAATCTTCATATGAAGTCACCGAAAAAGTCAAACTTCTTCTATCCTCAGCTAGTAGGTAACATTATCTCTAGCCACATAGGCATATAAACTGTCATTTTACTAGTTAAAAGGTTCCGTCCCTTTTTTCAGGCGGCTTCGCTCCGTGCTGATAGGAGCTATTTTCGCTCCGGCCAAAAGTGAAGGCTTCGGCCAAAAATGCAGTTCGAAATTTGGCTCCAGCGGACCGAGATGACTCCGCTTCGGACATCCTGGAGCAATTTTGGCTCCTGCTCCGCTCCGGCCAAAAGTAATCGCTCCGGCTCCGGAGCGCTCCGAAGCCATTTTACTATTTTTTGCACACGCTACCTTATGTCTAAAGTTGTTGGGTCGCCTTTACCCTGTTCGGCACGTGGCGTCACGATGTGGATTGCCCCGAAGCCTTTGGTCGTGAAAACCGAAAGGTTAGCTCTCCTAAGAAAAAATGCTGGAAAACATCTGCCTTATACAGAAATCGCACGTAAATGATGGCACTTGACTTCTAGAAGGGAGTGGTTCGAAAACGTGGCCTTGTATATGAACGATAGCTAACGCGAAATCTACTTTGAGACAATACGAGTGGACTACTCCGAGCTATCTTCGTCGTATCGTACTTTTCCGTTTATATGATAAACTCCTTCTGTGCACTGCCTCAGGGGTACTGAAGATTGGCACGTGAGGCTTTACTTGTGAAACAGTGTGCCTGACAAATTGGTCGGGGGCTGGTGCAACTTGCATGCATTTTCACGCGGATTCCTCATGTTTTGAGATGCCTTTCTGCTTGTTGATGAACAATTTTATAGTGCGAGCACGCGCATCATAACGTGCTAGCTAATCGCAAACTACAATCTTGTGCTTTTGATCTATATTCGTGTTGGTGTCACTGGAGACGGCGTGTTCCGGTGCCCGTTCCTTCCGGACATTACTCAGAAAAGTGCTTTGGCCGAAAAATGCAAGCTCTAGTACGGCCTCTGGACTAATGTGGAAAGTAGGGCATACTTTCTCTGTCGAACGCGAACGCCACACACGCTGAATTCTGTGTACATAGGCTCGCGCAGAATGTAAGGTTCGTCGTCGGGTAGTAATGGACCCTGTTGTAGTCGTTCGCGCTCCCGCTTTCCAGAGTCCAGCCGTAGGCGTACCAAATAAAGCCTCCGGTCATATTTAAATAGCATGAGCAGTATCCGTCGACGTAGTTCACGACTGGACCGTACGGCGACGGTCGTGGGCAACTCTCGGCAAATCCGCCACCTAAGAATATCGCCGACCTTCAAACTAGCAGACAATGCTCAAGCCGCACAGAGACACAGCGTCTCCAGAAGACGAATTAGCTCACCAGCGGTCAGGCAGTGGTCATCTGTACATGACATCACCTAGCGAGCGGGGAGGTGCTCAATCGCCATTCACTCCTGCACTGCAGTAAGTGTTTTAAAGAAAAAGTTTTTTGAGTTTTCATTTCCTTTTTCCTTCCGCCGTCCCGTCGTTCTGCTTTTCTCTTTCCTTCGACCTCCCCGGACTTCTCCTTTTCCTTCCGAAAAACGAGGAAGAGAACTATTTTTCATTTTCCTTTTCTCTTTTCACAAGCAAAAACGTTGGAGCCTGTTTAACGCACCACAATTATCCAAACATCAGTAAGCAGTGCATGGTATTCGCGCGATAGAAGCGCAAAAATTTTCAGAAATTTGTTGCAAAACTCGAAAATTTTCAGGTAAAACAAGTGTGCGACTGAGCACCTGGAAGGAAAAAGAAAATTAAATCTGACAAGTTTTCCTTCCGAAAAACCCGGACAGAAAACTACTTTTCCTTTTCCTTCAAAGGAATAGCTGCGTTTCCCATGTTGCAGAATCATCCTACTTCGTTTACCTCCTGTACACTTTGGTGGCGAAGCCGAGAGACTTCCGAATGCTGAGCCGGCCACGAGGTCGCAGGTTGCACTCGATGCACCCTCCAGCTGGGCGCCTGGTGCGCAACTGTACGTCACCGTACAGAGACCGATGACGCACGCGTTCTCGTCCTGAAGCCACGTTCCCGTGTAGGCCGCTGTGTAGGTCTTCGCCGAGAAGATCGGCGTGTAGCTGTTGTACCAGGGGAGAAGACAGCTACCTGCGAAGTGCACAGAAATTGTGTTTGATTCACTGCTGTTGATCGTAGCTCGAAATCCTCGTCGCTTCGTGGAAATGTTCAAAGGGAGCAAGTAAACTTGATTGGTGAAGTGTGTCTCCGGGCACTATTTTTGTATCGTACGTAAGTTAAAAGATGTTTAGCATTCAGAAGAAAATTCCCCTTTTCTACCCTTCTTCACCTTTTGCATCGTTCCCCTCTTCTCCTTCGCCTCGAAAGACTTAAACGCAGCGGGCGGCCAGAGCACGCCAGCGGAGTGTTCCAGACCGGTGTTCAGTGTGTTCCACGATCGCTCTGAGGGGCATTTTACCGCTTTTTCGCAGTCAAAATACCTCGGATGTAGAGGCTTGTTGTTGCGTTTGACGTCAGATCGGCGCTGTTGCAACTGCTCTTCTGCACGCACGTCGAGCTAGCCGCGATGAACACGAAAGCCACGCATTGGGCGTTGCCAAGACAGCTGCTCGCGCAGGATTGGAGGGACTCAACGGTTATGCTAAGGGCGACGCCAGGTGCGCAGTCACAGCTTCCGTCGACGAAGCCGTCAACGTGCGTGGCTAGCGGTGGACATGTGAAGCTTATCATGCTGTCTGAAGAGGAAAGAAAATTTGCGCTTTTAGACGCTTTCACCTATAGCATCATCCACTATGGCGTCACCCAGAGGTTCCAAAATTTTCAACCGCTTTCCCCTTTATCTCTTCGTGAAAACATAAATCTAGGCCACGTTTTACACGACGTACCGTCACCTTCTACGATAGTTTTTTACCCCTCCCGCAGCAGGTGACGTCAATGCGCGGATGACCCCTTAGAGGCTTTATATCATAAAACCTTTTTTCACATAGACACTGGGGTCGTCGAGCCCTGAGCCGTTAATGAAAATGTAGATCAGACCAGCGAAGCTCGTGTAAGTATGGCACTGGTTCTGGAACGTCCGGTAGAAGAAACCAATACAAGTGGAACTATCCGTGCAGTTCTGCGCGCAGTCGGTGACCGAAGCGGCTACAATCTGCGTGCCGCCCGTAAAGCCAGTCGTTGTGAGCGGCTGGAAATATCCTCCAGTATAACCGTTAACTGGTCCTTCCGGAGGCGGTAGTGAGGCCATCAGCGGCGCTTGTGGATCTGTAATGCAAGCAGATGACGCAAGCGTCTCTTTAGTCTGCGTTTGTACGACGTAAAACGATCGTGAAGTGACTAGCTTAAAAATATTTCCATTTCTCAGCAGCTGCTCCTCTCGATTGCCCTTGGTCGGCCTATACGTATACGTGGCATTTTTTTGGAGAAAAAAAAACTTTTTACCAACGTGGACCAAAACGTCTGGAGGAATTAATTCGAGGTTTTTACTACATATTTCACCCATACGAAGAATACATTGTACATCGCGACGCTGAGCAGAGTCACTCTACCATGCGTAACAGTACGCAATAAAACAGGAGAGTGCCGTATTAGCATTAGCAAGCGGTTTACACGTAGTTCCAATCTTCCACGGCTAAAGGATGGTCCAAAAATTACGTAAACGGTCAGCGACTTGGGGAGGGAGGGTTTGCCGACATGTTGGCGAATATTGTTGAGGTAGAGGGGGCTTACGTAAACAGCGTCTTGTGACATTTTAGGAAGTCTTTCGGTGGTAAATTTTCAAATTAATTTAATTTTTCGAAAGTTTTAGTTTTTCTACAGTGTTACTACAGTTTGCCTCGCTTACACAAGTTATTATATCCTGCATAATGCAAGAATACTGAGTGGTCAGAAGACAAGTAAAATCGACAAAGCCGAAAAACGCATTCTGGCTGCAGTGAAATCGAAAAACACGCCAACATGCGCTTTAAAACATGTTTTGGAACACCGGCGGACATGCTCTGAAACACCGCGGAATATGTTCTGGAACACTGTGGAACATGTTCTGGAAGACTCCGCTGGCATGCTTTGGTCGTGCGCTACGTTCGAGTTTTTCGAGACGGATTTGTGGGAGATCCGGGGAATTCGGGGGATTTCTGGGGGATTCGGGGATCAGGTGAGCGGAAGATCCGGGGAATTCTGGCTGTCTGACAAGTTATGTCTTCTGTATTAAGCCCAGAATGCAAAAATCCCCTTCTTTCCCTTCCTACACTTCCCCCTCGAACACAAAATGCTGCAGACTGCTGCAGCGAAGGTGGTTATAGTTGTTTTGTCACGTAGGCAGATACGCTTGCCGTTTTTTTGCGCATCAAAGTTTTTCGAAGCAAATTTTTTCAACAATAGCTGAACACAGTTAAAACGTGGGAGCGCCAAACGGATTGGATATTTGAACTCCCTCGAATGGGTGGTACGGGGGGCTAAGTCCCCCAGTATAAGGAAATAATAAAAATGATTTTTTTGGCTTTTTTCAAAGCATTGCTCTTTAGAATTTCGTAGCTGCTGTTTCTTAGTTATTAGTCCCACTTACACGTAAGTGGAGACTATTGCGATGGCCTCTGTCCGTGTGAGTGAGTGTCTGTGGACAAATTATTTTGAGGTAGGAGCAACCGATTGAGACGCGGTTTTTTGCTTAAATACCTTTGGTCACCAGTAAATACGAGTTCGAAGATGGACCCTTGGGGTGAAATGTTGGGGGCAGGGGAGCGTCTCAAACTGTGTTCCCCATGATGAAATCGACTCTCATGCGTCGATCGTGAGCTAGAAGCAACCGATAAAGATCGGGTTTTTTGCGTTGGATACCTTAGGTCCATAGCTTGAAGAATTTCGAAGATGGGCGTTGGGGGCTCACTATTGGGGACAGGAGAACCTGGCAAAGTTGGTTTCCCACGCAAAGATTTATGCAAAGGGCCATTCATTGCGTAATAATTCTCCGCTGCATGGTGTGTGCAAGAATGGCTCATCCATAAATGACATTGCCTAAGGTGACGCCTAAAAGATAGCGTATGATTATGTGGCGAAGCGACTGACGGGAGAGTCAAAAATTGTGAATTGTTAGATGACGTTAATATGTGGATGAGCCTTGATAGCCTGCGGCAGGTACAACTCAATAAATCGAGGTGTCGTGTTTCACGCTACGGTTGCACAAAATGCTCCGATGCAGAAAACGGCTTTGACAAACCAGAAAGGTGTTTTTGCACTGACAGACAAAAGCACTGCTAAAAGGCTATCTCCCCTCGGGCATTCTCCCTTCACAACAAATATATGATATGCTAGTGGAATACTGAGTGCCGCAAAGTGTTCCAGTGTGTTTCAGAACCTGTTCCAGAAAATTCTCTGAACGTGTTACACAAGGCATCCTGTCGTTAAAAAAATCGAAAAAATTTTGAAAAATCGAAAAAATGTAAAAATTCGAAAAACTTGAAAAAGCATCCCGCCGTTAGAAAATGTTGCAAAAAGCAATTTCCCGTTATAAAAATTTAAAAAAATAAGAAAATTCTCAAAAATGGGACAAATTAAGAAAAACCGGAAAAATTTCAAAAATTAAAAAGGGCATTCTGTCGTTACAAAAATGTTCCCAGAGGTATCCTGCCCTTGTAAAAAAAATCGGAAAAATTCTGAAAAATCGGAAAAATGTAAAAATTTGAAAAACTGCAAAAAAAGCATCCCGCCGTTACAAAAAAAGTGTTCCAAAAAGCATTCTGCCGTTATAAAAATTAAAAAAATTAAGGAAATTCTGAAAAATCGGACAAATTAAGAAAAACCAGAAAAATGAAAAATTGAAAAAACTGCGAAAATGCAACTGAGATTTCTGAAAAATGTGCTCGAGGCAGAGTCATTTTTTATTTTTTTAAATCTTGAAGATAATCTTTTATTTGAGGGAATGCTGTTTGCAAACGTGTAAGTGGGACTACGGATCGGCACATCCGACTTCTGTAGAGTACGGAGGATACGTTTTTCGGTTATGCCGAGTTACTTATTTTCGTGTTTCCTTTCCACTTTCGCTATCAGCTTAGCGGCAATGCAAAACGCGCGGTCTCCTGATTACTGTCACTTGATAGACAGCGAGGAGGAATCTTCGTATGTTTACGTAAATATTCTAGAGTTTTCAAGGTGAATCGGCCGAAACTTAGCTTACGGCGGTGGAAAGCGCAATCGTTAGCTTCGGTCAAGCCAGACCTGCCT